>JAWPHD010006530.1:0-143432 GCA_037043455.1 Cyrtodaria siliqua
ATATTTTAGACCAGTTAACTGACATACATCATGTATCTCAATAATGTAATATTAACGTTAATGATGAATGACTTAAAACAAAATAAATAAGACAAAATGGGTGTGATTTGCATTAATTTTGCAGCAAGACATTTATTCATTTTACTTACACAAATAAATACAACTTGTCCTTTGTCGGCGGCAGGACGCAAATGGTTCCTGTGAAAGTGTCGTAAAATTCCATGAAGATATTCCACTTTATGACAATAGTATCCTTGTTGTCCTTGATTACATATGAATAGTGATAAATCACTGTGATAGTCAGGGACACTGCTTTGAACATATAACAAGAAATTCGTGGATTCACATGTCTCGCCTAACGGGGGCGGGACTTAAAAGTAAAAGGTAAATGTTGCTTAAATGAAAGTTTGTAAACATTTAAATAACTAAAAACAATGGAGTTTACAGTTTGCTTATACATGTATGGTATTTAAGTGCATTAATTTTGTTTAAACTTATAAAAAGAAAAACAATAAAAAAAAACATTAACCCCAAAAAGTAGGTCAAGGTCCAAAACGATGCACTACCCAAGACACAACTATGACAAAATAGAATGTTTTGTCTTCGAAAGATTAAGTTATAAACTAGGTTTAAAGCATTTAGTGCATAATTATAGTTCATGAGAAAGGGATGCAAATATAACAATTAAAGTTATCTGCTCTTTGCTTGGATGGCGAAGGTCACACCCAAGGTTACATCTACATTGGCTTTGCCACGTTGCGATATATCACCCAAGATACAACTATAAGCAAAGTTTGAAAGGTCTAGTGCATATATTTTGTGAAAACGTGACATATACGCATAAGTTGAAGGTAAAAATTATTAAGTTATTTGCCATTTGCTTTGAGGTTCAAGGTCACTTTCACATTTGCTTTATCATGTTGCGATGTACCACCCAATATACAACTATAAGCAAAGTTTGAAATGTCTAGTGCATACAGTTTGTGAGAAATAAACTTTAACGCCGCCGCCGCCGGAAAAAGCAACACCTATGTCTCCTTTTGTTTTCAAAAAGACGAAACAAACATGATCCTACCGCGCCAAAATCTGAAATATACTGAAAAAGGTCTTCTTTTTCATGTAAACAGATAAATAATTACACTTTTGAAATCAATGACATGATATATACCGGATATATATGTATAATTACATATACATCAATGTTATGAGAAGGCGGACGGGGCTCACTATCTAACTTTCTGAGTCAAAGCTATTGAATAGAGATGCAATGCGTCCAATTCAATTGAAGGCAATACATTTACCGCAAAAAGCATTTTTGAACGAAATGCACAATTAATAATCCTTTGAGCTCTGGAAATAAAACGATACAACGTGATACATATGATCAAGTGATACTACTAACTACTATCGTGTGCTTTGAACTAACACATATGCATGCATTATTTAAAAATAGGCAAGGGCGCCGTCGTCGAACAGTGGATAGCACGGTGGACTTGACATCTGAAGAATCGGGTTCAGGCCTCACCGGTGTAAGAAAGAAATATCGACGCCCATAACCTCCTGGTCATTTTGCTAAGTAGTAAAATGATCGCATTCTGTAAAGATTACAGAAGAATAGTTGTAGAATGACCCCTAAATATAACGAGTATTGTATTTTTATATGTGCCGATAAGCCAGTTGTGCATATTTTGTCAAAATAACAAATTGAAACAGCCAATGGTGTTATTTTTGTACGCAGCTTTTCTGAGCATAAGTACCAAGATGAATACCAATATGAGTACCAAGATGAGTACCGATTTCGGTTCTTTTTTTTATTTTGCTAACATAGTACATATATTGTCAGATGCATATCAACGTGTCCAGTAAATGTATTTATTAAATAATTTCTTTTAAATCATCACAATTAAATGACAGACCTAAAATTGTGATCTGAATGAATGAATGAATGTTGTTTTTACGTCGTGTCGACACATAAATGGGTCATATTGCGCGCAAAAAACTGAAGGAATGAAGTAGTAATAAAATAATGTAAACGTATAAAGATAAAATTATCTACAAATAAGGAATGATATGGTAGCAATATAAACTATGTATATATATAAATCAACATGGGCCCGCCAACGGGCTTGTAAACAAGTTAATATATATAGGAAAATATTATATTGATTTATAAAGTCTGATTTCTTTAAGGAAATCTAAAACAAGACTAAAATCTATAGTATCAAATAACTCTTTCAAAGTATTAACTGTGTAGTATCTTTGTCGCATAGGATCAACGTTTACACATTCCAACAAGATATGTTTGACCGTTAACGGTGAAAAACAGGGTATACATTCTGGCAACTGCTCACCTTGTAATAAATATGAATGAGTACAGCGTGTATCCCTATCCTGACCCTAGGACAACTTCCTCTCGACGAATGGGTCTACTAGAAGGACGCCATTCACCGAGTAACGGTTTAATGGAATGGAGTTTATTATTCACCGACAAGTCCAAAGCGGCTTGCCAAGAGTTACGAATATATGTGTTGATACAACTTTTAAAATCAGTATAAGTTAATTTGGTATTAGATATATATAAACCTAATGCTGCCTTAGAAGCACTATCATCTCTATCATTACCACGTATTCCTACATGGCTTGGAAGCCAGCAGAAAATAATAACATTATCAACTATAAGAGAATTGTACTTTTCTAAAAGTTGAAGCACAACTGGATTATCATGTTTCATGTTACCCAGTGCTTGAAGAGATGAAAGGGAATCAGAAAATATTACTAAATGGTCATCATTAGATTCCTGAATATAATTTAAGGCAAGTTCAATTGCCTTAAGTTCAGCTGAAAAGATATAGTCCTTGTCAGGCAGGCGGCTCTTTATGCTATGTTTGTGAACAACAGCTGCTGCAGCTACCTTGTCTCCATCTTTAGAACCATCTGTGTATATATGTTATATGTTGAAAGTTACTGTATTTCGATTTAATTTCATTAAATTTGCTTTGAAATATAGTAGGATCTGTAATGGATGTGTTATTATTACAAAGATCAAAAATAATTGTTGGTGTTTCCAAAGTCCACGGTGGAATTTGTGGTACTTTGTACTTGGCAATCAAATTTAGGTCGATTTCAGTGACTCTTAATTTTGGTTTAATACGAAGACCAAATGGCCGAATGGCCTTCTGTTTTCGATCAAAAAGAGGTTCATAATTAGGATTAAAAACAGTATCGAAAGTTGGATTTAAAGGGTTAGATTTCCGAGAGTCTGTACCGAGTTATTGAGAAGGGTGATTGTAAACGTCGATCACGTTCACAGTCGTATCTTAAAGGTACTACGCTTTTCGTGGTAACGAATCCTCGGCGAAATTCTGTTCTTGTCTTTAAGAACTGTTAATGAACTGCTCTAGAACATTTCTAACAGTTCTTGATATGTGCTTGATCATCCTTGATCATTGTTCTAGACCATTTGTTCTTAAAATGTTCTAGCACATTTTAAAAACAGTTATTGGCCATTTCACGCACTCAGTTGCTTCTTAAACTGTTCTTTAAATGTTTTGGAACAAATTTTAAACCGTTCCAGAACTTGTATCAAGAGGACATGTTCTTAGAGTGTTCTAATACCGTTCTTAAACAATATCAGGAACAATTTAAGAACCGTTCAGGAACTTGTATCAATAGGAGATATTCTTAAAGTGTTCTAATACCGTTCTTAAACAATATCTGGAACAAATTAAGAATAGTTCAGGAACTTGTATCAAGAGGAAATGTTCTTAATGTGTTCTTATACCGTTCTTAAACAATATCAGGTACAATTTAAAAACTGTTCAGGAACTATAAATGTATAAAATAAATAAAACAAATGTAAGAACTAATTAAGAACACTTTAAGAACCCTTGATGTTCCTAAACTGTTTTTCATTTGTTCTCAAAATTGCTTAAGAACTAATTAAGAACAGTTTAAGAACATTTCTTGAAATTGGCTAGAGTACTGTCCCTTTGTTTCCAGCGGCAATGTGCTTGACATTTATAATTATATTTGGAAATATGATAAATTTGAGAATAACAGAGATTAAAGTCGGATATTTCAAAATGAATTGGAACATACGAGGTTAGAATACATGAAATACATTAATGTCTTTTTTATTCAACAAAACCTACACAGCAACAGGATTATTAAGCAAATTGTTGGTGTAAAGAGTGGGTGGGATAAGGTAATATTCAGTTTGAATTGACCATGGTGCTAATTTTGATAGATGTTACGACCATGGTCATTTGACCCTGGTCAACCATGGTCAGAAATGACCATTGTTGTCCATGGTGTCAATATTGCTCGATTTTAAGACCATGGTCAACCCAGGTTATTGATGGTCAACCATGGTATATATATGTATTTTGGGCGTTCTGTTGTAATTTTCGTCTCACTCTGTTTCGCCTCAAATTACAACAGAAACGCCCAAAATACATATATATAATAAATCACCATGAAATGGTGATTTTACTTGATTTATTAAAACTTTTTTTAAAATAGGGGTAGTGAAGATTGCAAGTTTATTTTTTTTTATAAGTTATCAAAATTACATTCAATTAACAATTTTCTGACCTTGAATACAAAGGTGGTGGATCGTACTCATACACATTACTAAAACAATTTATTACACACTTTTTAGACTTTTTTGTAAGGTTGCCATTGCTTCCTTTCTTCCCTGTTCTACTAGTTCCTTTTTTTGAACTTCACTTATTTCAGCCTTTTTTTGTTTTGTGTCCTGTTTTAAACTATAATATTTATCCAACTCATCTAAAATCATCTTAAACTCTTGATCAGATATTTGTGCATCACTCAACGCTTTTGATATTAACTGCTTTATACTATTTAACTTAGTTTTTATTTCATGATGTTTTTGAGCTTTTGCATTAAGCTTGCGTCTGATAAAATTAATACAAACACCTGTAGCTCCACATACTATTGCTGCTATTTCTAAAGGTAACAAAACTGGAACAACAAATCCAATCCCAGCCATAATAACACCTGCAGATATTAAGGTAGTGTCAATTCCATCTGTAATATTAATACCACGTTTATATTTTTTATAAAGTGACTGACGTATATCTCGTTCTGTAATTAACTTTTTTTCAATCTCTGAAATCTTTTGTAATCTATAATTTTGTCCGTCTTCCACTGGCAACTCAGGATATATACTTGGTGCAGTTGGTTGCTTCATTTTTTTATTAATAAATAAAAAATTAAATTAATTCAATTAATAATGATGCCACCGTATTTACAGCGGTAGCGTTAGCAACCTTGCATACAAAGTTAACAACAGAACCAGCACCAATCTCTAAAGGTTTATCAAAGCTATCATGATTGCGTGGGATGATGTGAAGCGTTATGCCATAATTTGGTTGTTCAACACCATTGACAGAAACTATTACAGTTACGTCACCAACTAATCGTTCACTTGCTAAACCTATTCCCATAATACGACCACGACGTGTCATCACATGCCCCACATTTGTTTCTGCTCCACCGTTACCAAATGAGAGTATTCTATTCAACACAAGTGGGCCCTTAGCCTCCGCAAATATTGTTATAATCCCATATTTAAGATTATCAACTCTATCTCTTAAATGATTAAACTGGTCAACAAAAGGCAAAACTTGCCTATGTAAATCTGAAAAAATATCTATCAAAGCTTCCAAGTCTCCTGTTTTTTGTTTAGGACTTGGTGGTCCAAATATACTCATTGTTTTTTTTATAAAAAAATATTTTTTAAATAATTTCTAAAACACAACTCATAGGCAAACCGTGATTATTTATCTTGTTGCCATACTCATCTCTGACTTCTATTTTCAATTCAGTAATTGCATCATTTGTAAGACAGTGATATTCAGGATAAAAACTTGTATATACTATATCTCCAAACTGCTTATTTACTACAGGTACAACACCTATAATAGTGCTTGGTGCACCATTGAAATAATTACTACTCGTATTAACTTGTTTCAGATGAACATATAGCTGTTTATAAGGAGCTAAATCAATTGGGTAATTTCCGAAATGAATACCTTTTAACCATTTTCTGTCCTCGAATCCCAGCATTTTTGAAAGACCGCTTGACATTCGTGTCTCTATTGGCGTATCTAAAAAGGTTTCAGCACTTTGGACAATAATGCCCAGGGTAATCTTTTCATTTAGAATTTTAAAAACTCTTATCAAGTCTTTAAAGTTATAGATTCCTTCTGGTAAACGTTCTGTTTTATCTGGGTTTCGTGTTTTTATGGTTTCATGATTAATATTAAACCAACCAATAGTGTATGTAAAACTTTTTAATCCAACGCGCTTAGTTCCATTTCTATTATCGATATTCTGTTGTAAATTAATATAGTTGTCTATGTTTGAAATTGTATGAAACATTTTTTTTAATATATATATATAAAAACACAAATAAAAATGATTTCTAAAGAATTCAAATATAACCCAGATGCTTACTATTCAAATACTTTTAGCAAGAAAATGATAGATATAATAAATCAAAACATAGTTATTACATCAGACGGTAAAGGCTTTAAAGCATCATTTCCCAATGTTTTTGAAAAATACAAACTTTCATACGTCAAATCAGATGCTATAGTCCAACGCTGGGGAACAGATTGGATGTTATTTTGGCAGAATCAGTTAAACTTTGCTATTTGGTGTGCGACAACTGGATGTGGCAGTGATTTTAACAACCATCTAAAAGCTGATACTCTGGTTGGTTCGTTATTTCGATTTCATGTCTACTACCAAGTTAGAAGAATATTATTTGAGATGAGTGTAGCAATGCCGCAAGACTCAAATTGGAATGCGTTTAATAACACATATAACCGAAACGCATACGAGAGAATATGCAAGGAGTTTAACATTGACTTAAATTCAGACTGGAGACAAAAACAAAGCTATAATGATGGTCTAGGAACAATTTATAATTACTGGACAAATATTGGTTATCATCCTTTAATAAATACTGTATACGACAACAAAACGATGAGTTTTACAGTCTATGAGAGTGATAAAACATATCACATTGATTACATTGCACAAGGATCTGAGGCTGACAATAGTTGGTCTACTTTTATACTAGATAATTCATCTGGATTTACAAGGGCAGGAGTAGAAAGAATCAATGACAGCATAAGAACATACTGCTGGGCAATTCTTGGCTCACAATCACAAACAAGAACAGATATACTTGGAACTGGAACAGCATTTGATGCACAAAAACAATTTTTAGCAAATGTAGAGGACGCAATAAATAGCCCCATCGACTTGCCCAGTCAAATTTCAAGATATGAAAACACCCTAAAATATGCAAGAAGTAAAGTTAATTTTGTCTATGGAAGTGGATTGTACATGTCTCCGAGTGACATGGAATTAAGAATCGGAATAATACAAGACTACAAAAATGAAATTGTAATAGCAACCGATGCACAAGCATTAGGATTGAATAATGATGTAAATGTAAAACCAGTGCCACCAAAAAATATTCAACCTTTTCAAGGCACCACGACAAATTTTTACCGGAACATTCTGACTTTGATAAATCAATACATAAAACTGTGGAACATAACCCACCAGAAATACAAAAAATAGCGATTGAACACGAAGATAACAAAACAACTATAATTGTTGGTACTATAGTAATAGGTCTTGCTGCATTACTTATTTACGAGATTTACTAAACCACTCTTTGGCTGCCACATACAACAACCCGGAAACAAACACAAGCAAAGCCCATAGATTGTTACCAAGCCAATTGATAACATTACCTGTTGCAGATAAAAGCCATGATAATATTGCACCAATAACTCCTGGAAGTGCTGCAGCAGCTTTACCAGCTAGGTTGGCAGGAAGTTTACCAAGATTAAGTAGTTGTTTTTTTATCCAGTCTTTTACACTTGATGGATCAGGTTTTGGAGTTGGAGTTGGCGTAGCACTTGATGTGGGAATAATAGAATTAATTATCACGCCAAGAATCATACCAAACGAGTTAGGATACTAACAATAGTAATACCTTGCTCCCTAAACAAGGGTTTGATCCTCTCACCAAGAGTTGTATCCTCGTTTAACATTTTGTTTATTGTCTCTTTTATCCTGCTTACTTGGTTACGAAAAGCTTTTCTGTTTTCATTAATGACATCCGTTCTTGCACCTCTCTCATCTTCAAGGTCTTTGATGCGATCACTAATTCTTTTTATCTGGAATTCATCATTATCAGTCTTAGCTTGTTCTAACTTTTGTTTTTCTCTTGTTATGTCTTTATCAAGTTGTGTAAGTTTTGCAACGTTATTGGTGAGTTCTTCCTTGACAGTTGTCATCGCTTTTACTATTTCATCCATTTCACGCTTGTCTATATTTGTTTGTATTGAAACATTAGCTCTTTCTATTGACTGTGCTGTGTGATAAATCTTGTAATGGAATAGCATCCACATTATCTGGTAAATCGTTTCTTGTGCTCTCCAACTCTTGCAACGCTTGTCGAGCTTTTTGTGATACTTTTGTTCTACTGTCATACTCCAGGAAATTCAAAAATTGTCTTACCGCCTTTGTTCCCCCAGAGCCAACAACCCTGTTATATTCACCTACCAAAGAACCAAGAGCAAGAAATGTAAAAGAACCTTGCTTGGCAGTTATTCTTATTTCTTTATTACCAAACAACCACCAGTATAATGTTTTACCATCAGATGATACTTTAAACTGGTCATAATCCATTTTATCCGGCGTCATTTTATATCGTTTTCCGATTTCATCATAAAAGGATTTTACAAGATTTTCTTTGAGTGCTTCAAGTTGGGATTCTTTCAGCCTTCCTCCAAGTTCAGCAAGATGATCGCTTTGATTAAGAAAACTTCTTTGAACAGGCTCATCAGGCACCATTGGTAAATCATCATCATAATATTCATCATAATCATCTGGATCGTACACAGGATTGTCAAATCCACCCTCAGCCATTGTTTATTTTATTTAATTTTAAAAAATATATTTAAAAAATAAAAACAATGTCAGCTTACGGAAACAAACTCAACCCTCATAGAAAACTAAGAGAGCCTCATGGTGCCAAGGGCATCCGCACAAGTGTAGTAATAACTAATAATCCATCAACAATAGACCAAAACCAGCAACTGCTTGTAAGATTTCCCAATCTAAGTACTAACGATGTGATAGTTCCACGTACTGCTCGTCTTGCCTTTGAAATAGAACTTAAAAGCAGAACAGACGCCAACGCTACTCTATTTCAAAATCTGGGTAGAACAATTGTGAAAAAATGACAATAAGAATAAGTGGCTATGAAGTCATGTCAATAGATGACAGTGATATATATATATATTGTTATGTAGATTTATGGAAAAGCCCTACTGAACGAGTAAACATAGCTTACCAAGGTATTGGTAAAGCAAACATGTTAAAACATAGAATTGGTGCGGGAGATGCTTCCTCAGACACCAAAGATGAAGCTATAGCAGCAGCTTATGGAAATAGATTTTGTATTCCACTGGACTTTGAAATGTTAGAAAGTCATATGCCATTTTATCAAGCGGGGCTTGGTGATAGGTTAGAATATATATTAACGTTTAACGATTATAACAAAGTTATCAAAAGCAGTGATGCTGATGCATCTTATGTAATAAAAAATATCTGCTTGGAATTTGATACGGTTAGTGATGTTGAATTAGCCAGACAAATAAGACAGCAAATCAATGGTAAGATAGTATTCATGTATGATCGTATCTTGCGACATAGAAAAATAATAGCAAACAAATCTGAAACCCTCTGGAACATCAACATTAATACACCAGCACAGAGCATGAAAGGTATTTGTATGCTGTTTGAAGACCCAGAAAGAACAAGCGCAGAAACCTATTACAACCCAAAGATTGAAAAGGTTGAAATGACAATAGAGGGAGTACCAAATCAGTTGTATAGTCAGGGCATGAAGGCATATTAACATTGGGATGAAATCAACAAATATTTTGCCTTGACCTCAAAAAGAAACAAAGAGACAGAAATAGTAGCGAGGGAATTAAACTTTACCTTAGACCTATCTAACAAAAGCATATGCTTTGTGGCTTGACCTTAGAACATGTGATGACAATTTATTATGCGGCAGTAGTGTCACAAAATGTCACGGGTAGAGCGTACTGGTCGTATATAGCTCTTGTAAGTTATCGGTTACACCCAAAATCTATTGTTCGAGTTGAAACAGTTTCACAATATTCATGATCTATTCATGTAACACGTAAAAGCGTGCACATTTTAAGTGGCCGCCAGAGAGGCCGTGTCATAAGTTTAGTTTTGTGCTAATGCATGTAAACGTATAGGTATATTTTCCTTAAACGGCAAAATTGTATAAGGGGCCTCTCGTGTAGATTCAATACTGTAGATTTAGCCACGTTTGTCACGGACTGAACGGGGGAAATAATGATTTGGGCGTAATGTTTGCTATAAAACCCATTGTCTTCTAGCTCTCGCCGGGATCATCGATAGTACTTTGTTGGAACAGAGATTGGACGGCAAAATTCATAGGCAACATGTGGTTAGTAATTTTATTAAACTTTTATCGTACATTTGTATTCAGTGGGCGGCGCCATCTTGTTTGGCGGTTACGACATTCGGTTAGCATTGATGTTTCTCAAACATAACTTTAGACTAGCATATGATTTTGAAGTTACTTTATTAGATGTAATTATTGTAATTGATCATTAATTGTAAAACAATATTAATTTGATAACAGTGGATAATAGGTGCATTAGTTAACGTTGGCGTATAACTCGTTGATTGTAATACACGATTGTTAACATTAGTTAACAATGAGATGAGTGACAAGAATAAATGCGTGCATGCATAACTCAGTGAGTGTAATATATGAGTAATTTGATCATGTTTATATTACATGTATTAGGAGCATTGATTAACAGCGACGTACATAGCGTATACATGGCGTTGTAGAATATGTATACGTTGCTACTCATCATTAGTACAGCTTACATATATTGATTGAATAATGATTTGTTTGGGTAATGATAATTATGCAAGATTGTTATGTTTGTCAACCGACATCTAAAACGTATGTATAATTACAGCCTAAGCCATCCAGGGATGGAAATAAGCCATCCAGGATATAAGCCATCCAGGATATAAGCCATCCAGGGTTGGAGTAAGCCATCTAGGTTTGGATATCCAGGAGTGGAGCTAAGCTTCCACGAATAACGTTTACAAGCGGTGGAGACGGTCCCCGTACCTGCGCAGCCAGGTTTTACTAACGACAACCCCCGGGACACAAGGTGGGCCCGTTACGAGTCCTCACTGGAGGAATATCATTCACAATCTCAGTGGAGATTAACTATCATTGCATCGCGTCATCAACCCTTACAGAAGGCATTTGATGACAATCATCCATTGAATTCGCGCATCATCATCTTCATGAGCTCTCGCGCATCACAGTTATCGCGCTAGATCAACATTGTTATAGATTTAACAACACTTTAGTGTCTTAGACTTTCAGTATTTATAACAATACTAAGAACGTCTTAAACGTTCACGAGAACATTCTTTTCATAGTTCATTTGTGTATTCGCTTGTTTTTTTTAGATAATTGTATATATATTAAACATATTTTAAAAGTTGCATTAAATTTATGTAAATGCATTCACCGTCATTGATTCTTTCCTGAGTTAGCCCAACCACTAAGGTCATCCTGTGACAAGTAGAAGAAGAATAGAAAACGGCAGTGAAGGCATAACGATATTAATAAATAAAAAAGCAGATGCAGATCAAACTTCAAAAAATAATATATATATAATACAAGATGCGCAAATCAATATCGAAGATGGAAGATTTAAAGAAGTACGATACTAGTTTACAACAAAAATATCCTAAATATTCACACAGTGCCATTATCTGTGGTCAGACAGGCTGCGGCAAAACAGAGTTTGTTCTTGACATACTTGAACAAGAGTATGTTGGAGTTTTTGAACATATAATTATATTGTGTCCAACTATAGAGTGGAACGAGGCTTATAAAAACAGATCCTGGATAGGTGATGTAAAACATCCAAAAGATAAAAAAATAATAATTGTCAATCCCGTGAGCAACGGTAAAGAAATGTTACAAGAACTGTTGCGTTTATTTCTCAAAAGATATGCTGGCCAGCCCACATTATACATTATTGACGATTGCTCAGCCACAAAAGAATTAAAAAAGAAAAAAGATATGTTATCAGAGTTTGCATTCTCTGGCCGCCACGCCAAACAATCAGTATGGGTTATTTCACAGAGATATAATTCTGTATTGAAAGATTTGAGAGAGCAAGCAAAATGGTTGTGTATGTTTTACACTAAAGACAGAGATAGTTATGAAAATTGTTTGAGAGAGAATGATGTTATTCCAACGCTGGAGGAGAGAACCAGAATAAGAAAAGCTTTAGCTAAGACTAAATATTCCAAGTTAATTTTGAGGACTGATCAACCAACTGGTTATTGGGATGAATAAATTATTTTATAATTTTTTTCAAAAGCCACATGTTATGCGCATGTATTTTACATTAACGGCGGTACAAATTCTTTTTACGCAGCTGTGCACAGCCGTTAATGTGTCACCTGGTTTCAATTAGGCAATCTGCCCTTGCACTCATCCCACAATCCATTTAACTTTTCAATGGGCTGGCTCGTTCCATAGACATCACCAGAACTCTATTTGACATATCTCTACCGAAACGAAACGCAGAGATACACCTAAAGTTTGGCAAGGTCTGTTACCAGCAAACACATATCAGGGAAGAATTCTTTAGCAGCTGCACCCCAATATTAGTTTGCTAGTAACGGAACTACACAGATACCATCTACTAAGCGCCACAATTGTGAGACTACAACAACAGTAGGAACGCCACGGACCTATAACATATCAGTTCTGTTCGCATTTTAACTCCGCAAACATGGACTATTTCTTTGTATTTTACGGACTATTTTACGAATTTTCAATTAAAACAGAAGCCATTTTTTTACACCAGAAATTGGGCGCGCTACGTCGGCGAGCACTACGGGTACCTATGTAGTCTAACAACACGCGTACAGTGTTTCATACCGTATATTATGTAAACACTAATACCTTACCGGACGAAATAACGTCCCATTATGTGCCAACACGATGCAGTGTTGGTGACTGACAGGTCACCGTGACATAACTTGACACGTGAAATTGACATGTTGTTGCAAGTTGGATTTGGGATTATTGTCTGCTGCTGGAGGTCCATGATCAAGGTATTTGTTTTGTCATTAAAATGTGTTTGTTAATAAACAGTACACTCCCCTTTTAGATCGTACATATTAAGACATTGGCCAAATACAGTGCCTAAAAAAGCAGTGTATACTGTATAATAGAAAGTTCATAATCACTATAAGTGTTTCTCGTGTACTCCGATCTTTCCAGTAACTGGATGTACTGTAAACTGAAGAGCGTTAAGTGGAATAAAACAATTGCTAGTAGAAATGTTATCAATGTCCCCCGCACCCCGCCCCCACCCAAGTACGGTAGATGGGGGTGTGGGGGTAGATGGAGCTTGCATACTGAAAACAAGGAGGGGGTAAGAAAACTAGAAACCCCCTCCAACCCCACCCCTCAGATGCATGAATGTTAATAGTTAGCGTTGTCTCTATATCGTTATTATATCCCCATTTTCTCGCACATTCGTGAATACATGACCCGATACAACTACCATTGAAACAATGTCATCTGCCATAGACATTTGACTGAAATCGGTCAGATTCATATTTATGTACAGTAAAGTTTTGAGGCAAGGAAGTGATTTTCAATTTACATTTATTTACATTTACTACATACTTTCTGTTGCGAAAAAAACAACACAATTTCGAGAAAGTACATTTCACTTAAAAGCCTTTAAGGAGGTGTAGCTACTACGCTTGCCTACAGTGTGTCTCAAAAGAAATGACTGTTCCATGGGCTGGAAATATGCTGTGAAAGTGGAACAATGTTTTTTATGGATCTCCAGTTGGGCTATATTATATTTTACATGTATAATGGATGATGAGAGATGTTTTTATTACATCAACCGTGTTATTGAGCACAAGTAGTATTCATGCTTTATTCAATTTAGTTCTTCTTTTATCTTTTCTTTTTTAAATATGTTACATTATGTATAACAAAGGATAAACTATGTCTGTTTGATCATTGACATTGGATTAATGTTGTTTTCAGAGAGGCCTCACATGTGAATCGTGCCCTTGAGCAGCTCTACGTGAATTGATACTGACGACTTCAGAATGTCAAGCCGTATTAAATGCCATTGGATCATATGGAGGTAAGAGCCTTTTTAAAAATTGTTTGCACTTGTGTAGTTCTTTAAATGGAGCTTGTGTTATGCTTGCACGGTGCTGTTTAAAGTTAGAGTAAAAAAAAATCTGTGATAGTGCAGCGTGATTGTCATATGACTACATGTACTGGATACATGCGAAAACAAGTTGTGTTAAAGGGACACTAGGCAGTCTTTATTTGTTTAAAACTTCTGGAGTTCGGTTATTTTTTCTGCATAGTTTGCATTTGTGCATCATTAATATTATTTATTAGAATAGTTCAGAAGAAATTGTTTTACACATTACTTACTGTTGATAATAGTGCACCATAATATAGTTAAGTATTTGATAGAATAACGAAGACAAAATGAAAAACTTTTATTTAACTTTCAATGCAAGCAGGTTTAAATTTGAAATGTTACCAGGTTAACAAATGGAGATGCTAATGTTAAAGCTTCATAAATACTTCAAGATGGTCGTGTGTCCCTTTAACATCATCTAATTGGTCTATGTGATGGGTCCCCAATTTATTAAAGGGACACAGAGCAAATTTCCAATATTGTGTCTGTTTTACACATTTTCACATCAGAACAGACCATACATCTACAATAGTGTCTTCTCAACTGCCCTATTTAATCATGTTTTATTTCTAAAACTAGCGGCATCACCAGGTTTGGAGAGAGAAAATAAATAGTTGTATATTAATGTTTTCTCCCCATGTAAAATGACCTTACTAAGTCATTAAAGTAAAATATCCTATTAACAAAACGTGTAAAATTTAACAATTTTAGATTTTTGGCAAGACTTGTATTTTATTCCCCTTCTAGTAAAAATGGCTTATAGAGCATTGCACCCTCTGTCAGATTTAACTTTCCTTATAATAGATTATTGCTGTACTGTTGGGTGAAACATACATTAAAATGGTTCTTTAATCATGTCAGTTCAATCATATACTCGTATGATACACAATATAATATGTATTGACCCTTTACTTGATGTGCCATTTACTCAATTTTGGTCAAGGGACGTTTATAGCATATCGGCTTAACACGGATTAAATTCTTACTGGCGCCAATGGGTTACTTCGATGTGTCCTGCTAGCCTCATTCGTCTGATGGGAACGTAAACCGGGTGGTCCTGTGTATCGGAGGCTGTCCTCCAAGCACGTTAAAGAACCTAAGGTATCTAATCGGTAGTAAGCGTAGGGCAGGGTTCCTGGATGCCTATGTATCTTTCCTCCTCTCTTTGGGGCGGCTCGAAATAACCTAAACAACGTGTTGATGAGGCGTTAAACAATAATTAAATTTTAAACTGTCCCATTCCCCCTAAACATGCCCTAGCTCCCCCTCGCAACACCTGATTCAAATTGAATACTCTGCTCGACTTATATTAACTTTTTATTCTGTCTTTCTTTTCTTTCAGTCTGCACGTCATGTGGAAGAAGACTCCATGTACACCACTGGCCAGAGTCAATGCTGAAGTTTATGTTCGCTCAACTATTTGCTTAATAAAGTATACATATGAACTAAACTATTGTCTTTATAATTATGTCTTCCACCACAAAGTGGTAGGTGAGACAGATTATATTTGGCCTTTCCGTTCGTCCGTCACAAATCTTGTCTGCGCTACTTGTTGGATTTTGACGAAACTTTGTACAAACTCTTTATTACTTTCTCTGAAGCTAATTTCATAAAACTTCTCACTTTGAATGCCTTTGGTGAAATGATAATCCCTGTTTATTTTGAAGTCAGTAGTTGAAAGGTCCGTTACCATGACCGGAAAATGAAAAGTATTGCCCACACAGTTTTTCCTCTTACCTAAAGCAAATTTCATGAAACTTCATTGGTGGACAGTGGAAAGAGGATGATCGTTTGATTTTCAGGTAAAAGGTCAAGTTCCCTGCAGACATCCACTATCCAAGGATAAGCATATGTACAACACACATGTTATAATATTAATGGTATAATATATGAATATTTTGCACAATGTTGAATACGGTAAAACAAGTGGTTTTCTTCACCGATACTGTCGCCTGTGAACCAAACCACTTGTTGTTAAATTACAGGATTCAACAGTGTGTAAGACATATTCCGATCATCCATTTTTTTTTAAATCATAAATTAAAAAATATATATATTAAAACAAACAAAACATGCTATTTGATGAAAACAGACGTATTCAAATTTTCAAAGTAGCAATATTCGCAGAATATAGTAGATTCCAACTGCTGAAAACAAACATGTATTTTTTTTCCAGGAAATAATATTTCTATGAATATAGTATATATGTTCAGGGAAATGTTTAATATGTCTGTTTTCAAATACTACAGATCGTAACGCACCGCACATGTATATTCAGTATTTACTTTTAATATAGTAGTGAGTATGACTGCGTTCTGGGACCATATAAATATAAAAGAATAATATATATAAATATATATATATAACTATATATGCCCTATAAATATAAACGACCCGCACTTTTTGGATTCACGCGTACAGTGAACAACACCACAAATCTGGCAAGTGCACCATTGACACAATGTCATGTCCACGTTTATGTTATGAAATCTTCGAGTCTACACATAATCATGTTTGTTACTGACAGTAGCATGTATGTTACTCGTCAGTCATTTATTTACTTTGTTAAAGGGACACATGCCAATCTTGCTTTCTTTAAAACTCGAGTCGCCCCCTCAGTTTTAAACGAACAGTTAATAGAATATACTTCTTTCTGCCTGTTAAACTTATATTAGTTTATCGCTTTTTCTGATTTCGAAAATTAACTCTGCAACGTATGTTGCCGCCATCATGATTTCATTTTCCGATATACCGTTGCAACATTGTTTGTTAAAATAAATTGGCCACTCTGACATAAACCCAAAGCATGTATAGATAAAAAAAATAGTGTAAAATACATGAACATATACATTTTAAATATATGTGTTTACATAACGAAATTATTTAATTGTTTCTGTAGCCGGTCGTCTTTCCTTAATGAATATGAATGTTGCTGTCTTTGGGTCGGACGGTCCTGTTACTTAATTAGTACTTGTCTCCGTTTATTGAAATTCTACATATATACAGAGGAGAGATGTATCTATATGATTTTGTTATTATGCTCGCTTCTAAAATGACGAAATAAATCGATTTGAATAAAAGGCGCATTCTCAGCAATACACAACGTATTGTGTGTACGGGTTGGAGGGGGGAAGCCCACGGGGTTAGAGGGATACTGACGTAATGTTGCTCTCATAAATACTGTGAGCATACTACATCAATAATATAACAACTACTGAACAATGCTGAAATCGATATATCTTTATAAATGAATTCATAATTCCACAATTGTATTCCGTGCGAACATCGATTTGGAACGTCGATTCGGCGTATTTACACGATTACGGTGTACTTCGTTAATTTTCGGGGGAAAAAAGTACTTGCCTCCGATTGTTTTTATATTTTACATATCTACGAGTACAGAGGAAAGATGTATTTACGCGTACATGCTTTTGTTTTTTTCTCTCGCTTCTAAAATGATGAAATAAATCGAATTTGATTAAAACTGCGCATTCGCAGCTATATACAACTTAATCAATACGGTATGGAGGGTGGTGGGGGTGAAATGAGGGGCGGGGTTGCAGGGATACTACCGTAATGGTGTCCTTGAGAAAAACGGTGAACATTCTACTCTAATAATTTATTAAAAACAGAACAATTTTGAAATCAAAACATCTCTTAAAAAGGATTTCACAATTCATGGTTTTATATCCCGCGTGTACATTAACTTCAAAAGGCGATTGTTCATATTTTAGCGAACACGGTGTACTTTGTTAATTTTGGGGAAAAAAAAAGTACTTCTTTCTGATTGACTTTAAATTTTGGGTTTTAATAGTAGACATGTCAATGAACACTTTCATGAAAAAAAATTCATTCTCGTTGTTAAAACTTGTTTTTTTTTGCATTTTTTTCGGATTCAGAAAATTAGCACTGCAACATATATTGTCTCTATCCTCATTTCCTTTCCCGACGTACCGTTACAATTTGGTTTGTTAAAACCTATTCTGAGCACTCCGGCATAAACCAAAAGCATGTATAGATCAGAAATTTAATCTGGAATGCATGGATACATACATTTGAAATATATGTATTGAAATAATGCAATTATTTCATTTCTTGTGTACCCGGTCGCGTCTGTAAATGTATATACATTATGCCGTCTTTGCGTCCGTGGGTCATGTTAGTTAATTTTGGGGAAAAAAAAGTACTTGTCTCCGATTTCATTAAAAATTTGCATATGGACAGAGGAAAGATTTATCTACGCGTACATGCATTTGTTTTTATTCTCGCTTCTAAAATTACAAAATAAATTGATTTTGATTTAAAAGCGCATTTTTGGCAATTTAAACCTTAAAACAACCTAAATTCATCCCTTTGAAAAATACCTTTAACTATTAATGGGAATTACACGAAGTGTACACCAATTATGTTCGACCAATGTAATTGGTGAATATTATTACTTTAACAACGATCTGTGATTGTGTTTTGTTATAATCACAGTTTATAAATAAGAGGTGAAGAAATCTGACCAGTGACAATTTTCACGATAATGTCATTTTGTTATCGATTTTATCACGTGACCTTGTTTGATAAATATTCATACGCCATAGGGCTGGCGTTCCTACTGCAAGTTAGCAAATAACTGTCATTTTCACCAGGTAACCAATACTTACCAACATATAACCGATAGATAATATAACTCGATCTCCTATATATACTATATCACCGACCGCTTGACTTTAAAAAGGGGTTTTAAATTTGCATAAATTTAAATTATCATAGTTAGTTATTCTAATTAGCATTGTGCTGCAATACAATCTGATAAATTAGTTGTGTTGGTATTAATAGCGTTGACATTTGCTTTAATATTTTATAAAAGTACTTTTAAATATTAATTAAAACAAAAATTGTCACAAAACGTAAACGGTTGTGTGATACGGTGTATAAATAGACGTTTATAAACGGTCATGTGACATTGTAAAATAAAAAGAGTTATTTCCCTTGAAAAAGAGTTACTTCCCTTGAAAAAAAAAGAGTTATTTCCCTTGAAAAAAAAGAGTTATTTCCCTTGAAAATTAAAATTACCTCCCCTGAAAGATCAGGGTTACCTCCCCTGAAAAAATAGTTACATCCCTGGAATGAAAAGAGTTACTTCTGGAAATATTGGGGAATATAGTAATGCTTATAGCATTGCTCATAGCAAAGTAGCAATGTTAATAGCAATGCTTGCAGCAAATTAACAATGCTAATAAAAAATAGCAATTTTAATAACAATGCTATTAACAATACTAACAATTACTACTTGCATGAATATCGCAGCTGGTTGTTTTATGTTTTATGTTTATTTCAAGATAAAAAATAAAATTATTAATATAAAAATGAATGCGGAAGAACTATTACAAGATATATCGGAAGGTTTCACAGAACGTGATGAATCAAAGCAACAAGAAACAAAAAAAGAAAGATTATCAGCCATAGTGGCTGGCGGTGGTAGTCGTCAATATTTGGGTAAAGACATACAACTCACGAATATAGATGGCATGCCACCAGATGAAATTAACAAATTTTACTGCAGATATGAAGCAAGGCTTGGGGCAAGTATGACCAAGACTTTAGGCAATTCTTTTATTAACTTGTATGTGATGGGAGTATCAAAATATTTTAATGTAACCAATCCACCAAAGCTGATAGAAGATTTTGAGGAAGACCCATTTATTAATCATGCTTTGACAAGTGCTTGTTGTGAGTTGTATTACAGGTATGGAATGTGCTTAGCACCATTTACAGCAATACTGACAACTGTTAGACATATTGATTTTAATAAAAATAAAAATATAGATAATAAAAATGGAGAACCAAGAGAGTGAAGTTATACCTGTTGTTACACAACCTGTTGAGGTTGAACAACAAAAAGTAAAAAATCCAAAAAGAATAGAAGCTGGAAAAAAAGGAGCAGCGGCAAGAAAGGCAAAGCGTTTGCTTCAAGATGCAAAGCAAGATGCTGCAAAGTAAGATGCTGCAAATCAAATAACAAAAATAACAATAGATGAAGAGGAACCAGAAATCAAAATAAACGTATACAAAAATTATATTCCACCGTGTCTGGTTTTATTAGGCATTGCTGGGTTGGGTTTGTATACTTACACTTCTCAAAACTGCTAACTACACCGCTACGTTTTGGGTTATATATATCGATGGGTTGAATGTTTTTCAATAAAATAAAAAGGAAATACCAATTCAATCATTTTTACATCATTTCATTTTATTTTTTTCATGGGCAATGCTAGAACTAAACCACAATAAGCAATTACAAACGACCCATGTAAACACTAAAGTCACACTTTTCATTTCTTGTTCATAAAAGTGTGACTTTAGTGTTTACATGGGTCGTTTGTAATTGCTTATTGTGGTTTAGTTCTAGCATTGCCCATGAAAAAAATAAAATGAAATGATGTAAAAATGATTGAATTGGTATTTCCTTTTTATTTTATTGAAAAACATTCAACCCATCGATATATATAACCCAAAACGTGAGCGGTGTAGTTAGCAGTTTTGAGAAGTGTATAACAAGAAATCTGCTACGCAACCTGTCCAACCTGCTGCTGTTCGTGTTGCACCAAAAGACCCGTTTGATTGTTTTTAATAATTTATTTAAAAAAATAATATAAAAAATAATATAAAAAAAAATGGCAGCAAGTATTGACGGAAAACAAATTGTAAATATGATGTATCATGCAGGAGTGGAAACACTTCTAACTGTTGGATATTCTGAGATTGGCAGAAAACTACTAAAAAGACCAGCACCTAAAGTGGATTTTAATATGACAGATTTTGGGATGCTGTCTGTGGATATAATGTTAGCAATGGCTACAAAGGATATGCTGATTAAGCAAGGTATTATTCCTGCAGATATTATGAAATAATTTTAAAAAATATATATATAAAAAAATGGCAAGTGCAGTAGCAATGATGATCGGTGGCGCATTAACAAATGCATTAGCGTTTAGCGGTTCAAATTATTTCTTTTCAAAAATGGGAAGTCATTCAGATGAGGAAAGACAAAGGAATGACAAAGCCGTAGAACAATTAAACGCAGCACAAGCGGAGTGGAATAAAAAAAGAACAGAGAGATTAGATTTTATTAATAAGCAACTGAAAAAAGAGCATCATGCAGAGCAGACTGTTGATGATGTAGACCAGGCCATGAAACAGTATTATTATACAACTGGCAAACATTTGTTTTTGGAACCGGAGCCCAAGTTGAGTTATTTTTATACACCATCTCCGGATCAACAGAATAGAGAAATTACGTTTATTGTGGTGGGCATGGCTGCAACTGGATTTGTGGCGTATAAATTGATTTCATGAAAAAAAAATAGTTTAAAACTATAATTACTTTGGATTTCTTTGGAATAACTAAATATGTTAACTTTGAAATAACCTTTGGAAAGACTAAGTCATATGCATGATACCTATTTTTTTTGTTGTTCTTACATGATTTCAATCCAAGTGGTCGCATATAATATGGTGGTTTAGCACTCTTCTCTAATTTATCTTTGAGATGACCAGGCGCCCATACTTCACCATTGTCTAATAATGTCAATACCATGGATGGACCATATTCAGTATCTACTATTTTCGTATCTGTAATAGTGTATATTTTATTTACTTCCAAGTCTGTCCATTTCTTTGTGCTATTTTGATATTGCTCTTCGAGCAGTTCATCAAATCGTGCAGTTGTGATTTCCATTTTTTCTTTATAGTTATATAAAGTTTAATCTTTAGTAGAAAAAAATGGAAAAGATTTATTACAGCCCAAAAGGATTTTGGAAAGGTTACTCAGCAGTTAAAAATTGGCAAAAGAGGCTGGTGTCAGTGAAAAAAGGCATTAGAATTTTTAAAGAAACAAGCTGTGTGGCAGATTTATTTACCTGCACCAAAAAAAATAGTTAGACCCAGGTTTGATGTTTCTACTAAGAATGGAGTGCATCAAGCTGGTTTGTTATTTTTACCGCATGATACTTTTGGCTTTGGTCGTGGACGCAAGACATATAAATATGCATTGACTGTTGTTGATATTGCAAGTAGATATAAAGAAGCAGAGCCACTGACTTCCAAGGATAGCAAAGAAGTTGCCAAAGCATTTGAGAAAATATACAGTCGACATTTGAAATATCCAAAGTTATTACAAGTGGATCCAGGCAGAGAATTTATGGGTGCAGTATCACAGTTGATGGCAAAACACAAAGTAAATATCAGACGAGGCAGAACAGAAATACATAGAGACCAAGCTTTAGTGGAAAGATTTAACAGAACATTAGCTGAAAGATTATTTGGCTATCAGTATGCTAAGGAAATAGATTCACAAAAACGTAATAGAGAATGGGTAAAGAGATTACCAGAAGTTGTTAAAGCCATAAATGCCGTGACAAAAAAGTCCCCTCCTGTTGAAACAAAAATATTAAAAGATGATCCTATCTGTATGAATGCAAGTGTAAGATATTTATATCAACCAGGGGAACAAGAAGGTGGAAGACGCAGAGCAACTGATCCAATGTGGAGTGTATATATTCACAAGATTAACAGTTATATGGTGACGCAAGGCATAAGAGTTTATTATTTGAAATTACCAGCGCCGCAGAGAGGATTTGTCAAAGAAGAATTACTTATTGTTCCTGCTGATACCCAAATTCATAATTTTTTATAGAAACCGTGTGCATCAGTTGTAATTCCATCTTCTCGTATATATCTTTTTGAGTAAAATGGTGATAATGGAACTTTGTTTACTGTTGTGCCAAATATCTGATGCTTTATTGATCGTATCATATTCATTTTATGGGTGTATTTTTTCTTGCCAAACAATGCATCCTTGTAGTTTTCAAAGTTTATGTGTTTTTTGACTACATATTCTTTTACACCCTTTGCTTTCTTAATAATCTTCTCATCCGCACTCAAAATAGAATATAGTTTGGGTCTTAATCCAACATACTCATCTATAGCAACACCAGCACATTCGTCTTTCATTTTACCTACTATTTTGTTTGTTTTATCATACATTGGATGCTTTTCAGGATAATTACTTAGATCATACTCATCTTTCATTTCAGCCATGTCTTTGTATGCATCATCTGTTTTGATGTCTACCAGTAGGCTGTCAGTGTCTGTGTATAATAAAGTACAGTCATCTCCGTACCTTTTCTTTAGGGTATTATAGTACCAATCATACATATGGTACTTTGATAATTCCAATACTGACATCCCAACATAGATTGGTTTGTTTAATGTTAATTTTGTTTTGTTCACATGTATTGCTGACAATTCATCTGAAAATTTTATACGCCTGTTAAAGTTGGGTTTGGCTATTATTTTTCTTATCTTTTCATTTTCAGAGCCGTCAGTTCTGACTAGTTTTATATCTGTCCGCTTGCGTAGATTTTCCATTGTTTTGCCAAACACAGAGTTGTTCATAAGTTTGTAAAAATCTGTTTCAAATTTTGATTTAGCTTCTCCCCTAAGTCCCGTGTTCAGGTTTATGTATGATTCCATCCATGTTTTTCATTAAATTCTAATACTCTGTGTACTTTCTTTAGTTTCATGCCTAAAGATAAATACAGTTCCAGGTTTTTGTAATGTATCACATATTTTTCTTTGTCCCTAAGATTGGGGACTAGTTGTTCTGTATTTATCATGCTATTATTTTCTAACAGATCTTTTTGGTATTCAGACAACCATTCTTTTTCCACTGCTAATCTTTCCGGTGCAAGCGGATAGTCATTATGAGATTCATGAAGTTCTTTAGGATATTCCAAATCAACGTCTAGAAAATATCCTTTTCCTTTTTTTTTTCTTTTGGCTCTGGCAACGTTTCCACCCACTTAAAGCCAGAAAATGGAAGTGGCTGACTCATTGCCCACCCATAAAGATAATTTGCATCATAATACATTAAAAAGTTGTTTTCCTTGCTAGGGTCATAATCAGCTACATGTGAATTGTTTGCTTTGGCATATCGTTTTGATACCATACTAATTCCAACACGCATACCTTTTTCTATAAATAAGTGCATGTTAATGTCTGTTAAAAGTTCTAATTCTATTTTTGAATGTTTAAGTAAAGCATCCTAAGATAATCCAGGTGCTGTATAGTAATGTAAAGCATCAAGTTTATATGCACTCATACATGTTTTTCTAAAAGTGTGAAACACATCTGCTAACAGAGTTACATCAGTTTTTAGATATAAATCATGATAGTCTCCAAGAGTTTTACAGTTAAACTCTTTCCATATTTTTTGAGCGTATTCGTAATCTTCGGAACTTATACTTTCATCTGAGAGACTACTGTAAAACTTTTCTATAGGCGGTGATTGCGTTTCCTTGAATTTTTCCATACTGTCCATATATTCGTATGGATAAACACCTTTTCGTAAAAGTTCAGGTTTTAGATATAAATCCTAATAGTCTCCAAGAGTTTTACAGTTAAACTCTTTCCATAGTTTTTGAGCATATTCATAATAATCTTCGTAATCTTTGGGCTTTATACTTTCATTTGAAAAATTACTGTAAAACTTTTCTATAGGTGGTAATTTCGTTTCCTTAAATCTTTCCACACTGTCCATATATTAATGCGGGTAAATACCTTTCCGCATAGGTAAATTTGTTTGTCTAAACTGATTTTTGGTAATTTCAAAATCAGATGTGCCTGTTGCATCAACCAATTCATCTAGAGGCTTCATCATAAACTGACAGCTATCCAAGAATCTAAGTTGTCCGGCACTAAATGAAATATACTTTTCAGCGTTGTTTGGAATGCATGTAATATTACCTGTCATTTTATGTATTTTTTGCATTATAAGATGACTATCATATCCTTTGAGGTTATGAAATATAACAGGGATGATTGTTTTATTTGGTTTTATTTTCAGTTTCAGGTTACAGTTTTTATGTGCTGCACCTCTATATTCACCTGTAAAATGACAGTGGTCCCTTACTTAACCGTTTTTACCACATTTCCTACCTATTTCATTCTCGCATATCCAGCAGTGTGTTGCTTTTTCATAATCTTCCTCATTTTGTTGTGTCATGATTAATGGTTTTGGGTGAGCAAATATTTTATTAATGTTGCTCTTCTCACATTCTAAGTGATTTAAAAACGTTTCAATAACATCTTCACCTCTGTAAATAACAGGTTCTTCAGCTTTGCCATCATATCTGACAACCTGGTATCCAAAACCACAAGCTTCGTGTACATTTGTGATTTCAGATTTCTTTCCAAATTTGATTGATTGCGGTTTGATTATACTTTCAAAATCAGCATATATTGCATAAGGCACAGGCATCTGATTTTGATGATTTTTAAATTTTACAGTATTTTTACCTTCTTTTGGCATTTCTATTCTGCAAGAATTTTTGTTAATACCATCACAGTCTTCTTTGTGTTTTGTAAGTAGATCTTCTCTTGAAAAGCCGTAAAGACAACGATCGCAGAAATAAGTTTTACCGTGATGTTTGTTTTGATCGTAAAGTAATCTATTTAGATTTTTAATCCAGCAATAGTGATATTTTGTTGTTATTGTTTTTGGTTCGTTGGGATAATCATCAGGGTTATAATTGTCATCTATAATTCCTTCTTCATTATTTGGATCATCTTCATTTTCATTTTCTAAATCAACCTCAACGTCTTCAGAAATTAAAAGCAAGTTAATTCTTTCCATTTCTTGCGGTTGCTCTGATATTCTATATGGAAATACAGATACCCTTTTTCCTGTGCATCCGTAAACATTAATAGCAAGGTTGTTTTGTTTTTCTACTTTGAAAATTTGTGAAATTGGAGTGGGAAAGTCAATACCATCCATATTCAACTTACCCATGTGTTTGTTATAACTAGATATCCTAGTTGGATTATTTTTATTAGGCCACAAAGCAGAAACCAATGCCACTTCCAAGCACTTATTATCTTCATTATTAACATTAATTATTGCTTTTTTATCAGATACTGCTTTAGACAAAGGAATATATGAAGAACCTTTTAATGGTTCATACTTAGCAAAATTTAAGTAAAACGTAACACAGTGATCAATCTCCAATCCAGATGCTGTGTTTGTAAATCTTTCAAGACTCTCTTGTATATTTGCAGATGATTTATCGTAAAACTCATTCATTTTTTCAGAGGTTAAAATTGCATTTTGTTCGCTGTGTAATACTGCTGTGGTGTATTTTTTGGTAGCACCATCATCTTTGAATAAATCTACAGTGAGACCTAATTGAAACTTTAATCCATTCATCTTTGTCAGCTCTTTGCTTATTTGTTTTGTAATAATGGATTTTTTTATCACGGAATAGTTTTTGAGGGTCTTTGTATTTCCCGGCAGATATTTCGTATGCTTTAAAATAGCCACACATTGGTTTGTCAACCAGTTTTAATTCTTCTTTAGATTTTCTATCATTAAGCTTTTTCAACTCATTTATAACATTGTCTCGTGATTTAGCATATTTCTGATTTTGCTCATCTTGCAATTTATCATATTTCTGCTTTTCTCGTTTACGTTGTTTCTTAGCACGGCGTCTCTTGAGTAAATGTTCTAATGTTTGAGATTTAACCTCTTTTAAAGTTTCTTTTGCAACTTCTTTAAAAGGTTTTAATGCATTTATACCGTTAGATAGTGTTTGTTTATCTATTACACCTGTATCAAACAGGCGTATTAAATTTCTTATAGTCTCTTCGTTTTTTTCCATTCCTTTATTTGTTATATATTTAATTTTTTTTTATTTAATATAAAAATAATTATATATAAAATAGACAATGGAAATCAATGTTTGCAAATTTCTTAAAATTGGATTACATAACCCATGTGAAAATAAGCCAACAAAAGATTCTAATTATTGCAGTTTGCATAAATATAGATTAAAAACAAGTCATGCATTACCGTGTCTAATATGTAAAAAAGGCACTTCTGCAAAATATCAAGTGTGTGTTGGTTGTGGTGCAGCTTCAATTAGAAAAAAACGATTATTGGAGGTTAAAGTCGTATAACGCTGAGTGTCTCAGATTTAGACGTATTAAGGTTTAAATTATATTTGATAACTTATAAACAAATTTAAACTTGCAATCTTCACTACCCCTATTTTAAAAAAGTTTTAATAAATCAAGTAAATCACCATTTCATGGTGATTTATTATATATATGTATTTTGGGCGTTTCTGTTGTAATTTGAGGCGAAACAGAGTGAGACGAAAATTACAACAGAACGCCCAAAGTACATATATATATGGTTATTAGACCATGGTTCTGAAAACAAAATGTTTATTCACTTTTGTGGAGAGATCCAATTTTGCACCAATTTACTAAGGTAATTTCGGAAAAAGGGACATATCAAAATAAGATAAAATAAATTTGTGTTTATCATAGTTTACAAGAAATTTACAATCAACAATCTGAACTTGTTTATATGCATACATGT
Source organism: Cyrtodaria siliqua (assembly GCA_037043455.1). Classification (NCBI taxonomy): domain Eukaryota; kingdom Metazoa; phylum Mollusca; class Bivalvia; order Adapedonta; family Hiatellidae; genus Cyrtodaria; species Cyrtodaria siliqua. Next base: position 27,847 of record JAWPHD010006530.1, read on the forward strand.
ATGTGCTGGACATTCCATTCTAAAATAAAGTTTCATTCATGTACTGTTCTTGAACGGTTCTGGGATACTTGTTCATGAACTGTTCATGAAATGTTCTTCATCTGTTCTAGAATAGTTCAGATACAGTTTTTAACGTTAAATGAGACAACATTTCTGGAACTATCGTTCTTGAACCATTCAAGAACTGAAGTTCTTCAACGGTTCAGGGATAATTGTTCAAGAACTAAAGTTCTAAAATAGTTCTGGAACTTGTTCTTGAACCGTTCAAGAAAGATAGTTCCAGAAAATGTGTCTCATTTAACGTTCAAGAACGGTATCTAAACTGTTCTAGAACGTATGCAAAACATTTCATGTTCAGTTCTAGATTAATTATCCAGAACCACTCTAGAACAGTTCTGGAACAGTTCCAGAAAATTTTGCTGGGGATATGTATTCATACACATGGACATTGATGATATTTATGCCATTAATAAATTCAAAAGATATGTTTATTGGAATACGAATCTTAGTTTCAATTGTGTCCAATAAAGAATATTTAAATGTTTGCTTACTTTGTAAACAATGACCCATTTGTTTACGTTGTTTTTACACAAATAGTCATGTTTTCGTAAGATAAGAAGACATTGAAACTCACATGTCTACATATATAGCTATATATTCATGAGATGTTTTATCATTTATAAAATTGTTCTTATTTAGGTGTACGCATACATGTACTCTACCGCAAAGTGCACAGCCCTTTAAATCGGAGGACAGCATCAGAGGCGGAATGCGTTTATATATAATACCGTTACTTTTAAGTTTGTTGGAAAATAGGATTATGTATGCAGATGTGAGAGTAAACAGTCTATGCATTACGGGAAAATGACGCACTTCCGTCCCGGATAAAATGGCAGCTGTCATACCTAATATGTAATATAGTTTGTTGACAAAATTTTCGACTTTTTGGAGGAGGCTTTTCAGAACTTCACAAGTAGTTTTTCGGATAGCTTGTGTCTTTGGTCAAACTATTTTACAGAGCTTTTCTTGATAGCAACCTGGCACCTATGTTCTTTTCTTCCAAAAGAAATATCCATCTTTAACTATTCATTTGTTAGGGTTAAAGTGGTCCTTAATGGCGCACCTACGGCAACTATTAGTAGAAAAATGTCCAGTTACTTTCAGAATGTTGGTAAGTACAAGTACTTGTAACAGAAGCCAAGGTTAAGAGAAAATATTAATAAATGGCGTTAAAACCAAACACTACAAGAAATTCGGTGAAATGAAATCCCCCGTGTTGTTTTCTGGGTAGAAGCATAGACGGAAATAAATACAGACGAACAAAAGAAAAAAGTGAGATGTTGGGTTCTGCCAGTCGTCTTGATGAGTTGAGTATATTAGCCGATTTATTTCAAAATCCGTCCATACATGTGCGAGTTACTAGTATGCAGTGGACAAGAATATTTTAACGGACGAACAACGCCAAAACTATATCCCTCTTAGTTGGGGATAATGAAATCCATAAAATAACGAAATCAAATATCTTTTTGGGGGGTTAGGGAGAGGGGTGGCATGGGGGTCTCCATGCATGTCTTGTATTTGATGCGCGAGAGATTATGAACATGATGCGCGACTCCAGTGATCGGTGATTGTCATCAAAAGCCTTCTATAAGGGTTGATGACGCGATGAATAACCTCCACCGAGGTTGTGGGGTAAAGTTCCTCCAGTGAGGTCTGTTGACGGGCCCACCACGTGTCCCGGAGATTGTTGCTCCTTTGAGAACCTGACCATGTTGTCCAGGTACGGGGATCGTCTCCACCGCTCGTTACGTTGAACATTTTAAGACTAATGTTTAAAACTCATTTATTGTATAAGTTTTAAGAATTTCGTTTTAAAACTGAAATAATTACGTACATATCAGTCCTAACAATAGTATGTGTATGTGTGATTTAGCCAAATAGTACTGGATAGTATGATTGATTGTAAACCTGCGTAAAGTGCTGCGTAAAGAGCTACTGTACTTTACGCAGGTTTACAATAAAACTATCCAAAAACTAGATTTGAACTAAGTATAACTAAGTATATGTTTTATAAAATTTCTTTATAAATTAACCTCCTTGTAATCAAGCCCAGTTGACGAAACTTTCAAGCTGATCTCCAGGTCTGTCATGCAATGATGTTTTCAATAAGAATTTCTTCCTTTAAAACACTATACCTAATATATAATAATTTATGTAAGTATGTAATCAATGTTATCTAGCCCAGCTAATAAAGCTAAAGCGTACAAGCTGATCCACTGAACCTTCAAACATTGATGTTTTATTGTATTTATATTATTTAATATTTGCATAATAGTATTGACCTATTCAGAGCAAAATAGATAGCAAGATAGAATGACAGGGTTCCCGGATTCCTATGTATCCTTCCCCTCTCTCTGAGGTGGAGTGGGGATGGAAATGTTTAAATCCGTTAGATAAAATTCAGTTCAACTCAATTAGTTAAAATGTGGCATGTGTTGTGTGTAATTCCTTCTGTTCATAATCATACTTGGGCATTTGTTTTGGCCAGTTGGCATATGAAACATAATTGAATGAAAGTACCAACGAACCAATGACAGCGTTTCCTTTCAACCTGTTTGTCACAAAATAATCTCGGGTAGAGCGTATTGGTCGTACATAGCTCTTGTAAGCACTTGACGACATCTGTCAGTCACATGCAAATCCATTGTTCAGTTGAAACATATTCACAAGTTGCATGATATATTCATATACCACGGAAAAGCGAGAAATTTTATAGCGTTGGTAGAGGGAGTTAGGCAATAAGTTTATATGTGCGTTAATGCATGTACAATTATAGGTATTTTACAATTTATCTCTCTAACGCGAAACATTGTTTAAGGGTCCTTTCGTGTAGATATGTAAATTGCATCTGTTGCCACGTGGGACACGGAATGAACGTGGGAAATGATGGTTTAGGCGGAACTTTGGATTATAATGTGCATTGTTTTCCAGCCGTGGCCGGGAATATTGAAAGATGCTTTGATTGGAGCAGTCGTTTGAAATGGTGAAATTCACATGCACTATGTTGTCAGTATATCTATTTTATGAAATGTTATTGTACTGTAACATTTGTATTCCATGCGCGTCACCATTTTGTTTCTTGATATTGTTACATCCGGTCAACTTTTAAATACTTCTCAAACATTAACTTTATAAAACTAGCACATGAAGTTAACTTTATTAGATATAATTATTGTAGTCGATCATTAACTGTAATACAATACTAAATTGATAACGTTGTACATTAAGTGCATTAGTTAACGGTGAGATGATATAGATGTATATATGCCGAGGCGTATAACTCATTAATTGTAAAACAAGATTACATTGATAACGTTGTATACTAGGTGCATTGGTTAACGGTGAGATGATATAGATGTATATATGCCGAGGCGTATAACTCATTAATTGTAAAACAAGATTACATTGATAACTTTGTATACTAGGTGGATTGGTTAACTGTGAGATGATTGACGAATACATGGCGTTGTCGAATACGTATACATTGCTACACATCATAATTAGAGAGTGGCAAACATATATTTACTAGATAATGATGATAATTGTAAGATTGTTGTGTTAATGAACCGACATATAAAAGTATGTATTACTACAGTCTAAGCCTCCCGGAGTGGAGCGAAGCCTTACGGGGTGTAGGCCCTCTAGGTGATTCAACGCTTAACGTAACGAGCGGTGGAGACGATCCCCGTACCTGTACAACATGGTCAGGTTCTCAAAGGAGCAACAATCCCCGGGACACGTGGTGGGCCCGTCAACAGACCTCACTGGAGGAACTTTACCCCAAAATCTCGGTGGAGGTTATTCATCGCGTCATCAACCCTTATAGAAGGCTTTTGATGACAATCACCGATCACTGGAGTCGCGCATCATGTTCATAATCTCTCGCGCATCAAATACATCGCGTTAGATCATCGTTCCTTGTAACGTTTGCGATCATCAGCATTGTTGTAACTTCAAAAACACTTTCGTGTCATATATAGACAGTCGACACGTTCAGTATTTGTGATAATACTACGAACTTCTTATAATATACGTTCATGAGAACAGTCTTTTCATATTTCATCTGTGTATTCGCTTGTTTTTCTTGATGATTGTATATATATATATAGTTAACATATTTTAAAAGTTGCATTAAATGTATGTAAATGCCGTCACCGTCATTGATTCTTTTCTGAGTTAGTCTCAACCACTAGGGTGATCTTGCGATACTGTTGAAGCAGGAGAAGACTAATTCATCACTATGCGCTGAATAGGATAATTACGTGCGTTAAAATGATTTAGTTTCCATTTTTTGTATAATTATACTTAATTTCTCACGTAACATTGATTAATCGGCAAACAGGTAAGACAAAACAAACACTAATAGTATAAAAGATCTGTCAGATGTTGTGTAACCCTTGCCAAGTTCGTAAAAGGTAATTTCACCGTTAGATACACGGCATTCCTAAAATGTTTATCAATAATTAAAATAAGCGCTTTGACATTTACCCTGCTTGTAAATAATTTAAGTTTGAATTTTCATTTATAATAGGTTCATATATCAACGATTAAATGAACAACTCTTATAAAATGACATCCAAAAACACTATTGATATCTAAAACACTATTGACCTCCTAGAAAGACTACTGAACCGGTGTCATGTGAGATCCACACGCACTTAGAAAAGTCCAGGCATATAGTTAGTTTTAAAAGTAGCATGTCCACCGCCATATGCATGCAATCTTCGGGATGGTTAAAATTCTGTACTATTGATTTGATGAATATTGAGTTCTGCTCAACCTGGGACTAGGTTCCGTGAACGGTCACTAGTATATTTCACTACCGTTCATAAACAGTCTCAATCAAACCGGGACTGCAATATTTCGTATTTATCGTGTTCGGCCGTTTCCAAAGGTCCACTCATACTGTTTTAAAAGTCTTATATATCTCCGGTTTTACTTAGAATATTGGGATGGTATTACATGTAGCTGTGTATCATTCATACAACTTTGGTTTTTCGATTACCTTGAGTTTATTAAGATTTGCTTTCGTTTGGCTGTAAAATACATTTTTCAAACATACTACATATTTTAAAATGTTGCGATCTTTCAACGTATGCAGCCTTCAGTTACGGGCATATTACCCTCGGAGAATGCCAGTATTAATAAAAAGCCTTCAACTAGACTATCAATCATATTATTTACTAGCAATCGGTCATTTTTTATTGTTAATTATGTAAAATGTTATGCCAATTGCCAACTAAATTTTACGCCTTTTGTGTATTCGCGTAAACACATACCTGTTTTACCTGTGCACACATTGGTCTAATAATTATTGGCCTTGAAACTTCAAAGATTTTTTTCTATAGATCGTCTTAAAATTACCTGATTCATATATGACCAACGGCCAATAGATACTTGCCACTTAAACGATTTTATCTTAACATAAAATGTATTATTCAATAAGATCAGTAATTTTAAGTTTTCAATGAAATGTTTACAAACGATTTGTCGACGAATTATTATAAAAAGGCAGCAGATTAGTATCTTCACGGAACACATTAATAACGTCAGGCTATAAAACAAAGTAAGAAAGGAGAAATTTGGAAATCGTCAAACACGATAAATACAAAATGTATTGCAGTCTCGGGTTGATTGAGGCCGTTCACGCTCTCTACCCCGGGTTGAGCAGAACTCAAATTGTCAATAGTACAGAAATTTGAGCCATCTCGAAGATAGTATCCATATGACGCTGAACATGGAACTTTCAATGAGGTATTTTCACTGCAAACGCTTCGCCCTAAACGAGAATACAATGGGCGATAAAAACAAAATGGAATTTAGTTGAGAGCAGAGGTTATGAAGCCTACGTATCACAGTTAACAGTAAAAATACTAAAGTAAAAAGGCAACCTATTCTAAAGGTCATTAAATAATACTCAGAACCTTTAAAGCCTGGAGTAGTGGAACCACCTATCCGAAATTCAAGAAAGGAAACAAAAGTATTTGAGAATGTAACACAGATATCTGTAATATTGGGCTCAGCTATCTCCAAAGATCGGAATGAATAACAGTTCTGACTGCACATGCATAGCTACTGTGATATAAAAATAAAACTGTAAACAATCCTACTAGTGCGCAAGGTAATCTAGGTTAATCAGCATGTGTCAGGTCTATTACATACACACATACCTGTTATAGTAATACAACTGGGTGTTTCATAAAGGCATAAACATGTTATATGTTAAATATTGCTTTCGATTTTATTCATTTATCGAATTTTAAAGAAATACTGCATCCATTTGATGTATTTTCTGTAAGTGAATATTTGTCTTAAGTTTGTGTTGAATAAATTTGTTGATGATATTTTAAAAATAGTTGTCGCTGCTTTGATTTCCTTTCTTGTTGCATTTTACCCATTACAATTGTTAGAGATTTCCTTTTGCTTGGATGCACTTTTATTTCCACTGTCTTGTCAATTTGGGCACTGAAGACATGATACTGGCGAGGTTGTGTACAATCAAACTTGATATTAGCTTACCAATGGGCCATATTGCCTACTGACCGTTTCAAGTTGGTAACTTTGTCCTCACCACTCTTTGTGTTGTGTATTGTCCTTGTCATTGTATAGTTGCTCTTTGTTTGTGGTACATTGCGGATCTACGGTGACATTGCGTGGGTGCTGTGATTTCTAAGGACTATTATTTTGTGGGTACTAACTGTGCGACACTGTTCGCAGGATTTGGCTTTATACTGTTATGAACTAGATTTTAGAGTGTGTCACCTTCAAAAAAAAAGTAGGAATGGAGACATTTGGAAATCGCCGAAAACGATAAATGCAAAACATATTGCAGTCTCGGTTATATTGAGACTGTTCATGAACGGTAGTGGAAAGGGCTTGCTACAATTCACGCCTTCTAGCCCCGAGGTGAGCAGAACTCAATATTTAAAATGCCAATAGTACATAAATTTGAGCCATCCCGAAGGTGGTATGCATATGACGGTGAACATGGAACCTTCAATGCGGTATTTTACACCATTCTATGGCCAGCGGCGTATAGTCCAGTTTCTAACAAACACGTGCCCTAAATGAGAAAACAAAGACTAAATTAAAAGGCAGGCAATATATCCTAAGGGTGATTAAACACTACTCAGAACCTTTAAAGGCTGGAGAAGTGGAACCACCTATTCGAAATTCAAGTAAGAAACCAAAAGTATTTAAGAATGTACCACCGATATCTACCGGGCTCAGCGATCTCTAAAGCTCGAAATGAATAACAGTTCTGATTGCAAGCACGGGGAGACTTTATACCGCCGCCACACTACACAGGCAACGCTACTTTGATATATATAAAAAAGTATGAAAGGAGACGTTTGGAAATCGTCGAACTCGATAAGGGTGATTAAACAATACTCGGAACCTTTAAATGCCATAGAGACAATATTGATGCGTTTAATAATACATCTCGGATTCTGGATGGCATACTCAATATTGATAATCCCTTCTTTGCTCATATGGTCACTAATATTTATCCACCTGAGCTCACGTTGAATAAAGCCAACTGTTTGAATACCATAGTAGCATTCCTTGATCTTCATCTCTCGATTTCAAATGATTACATACATACTATGATAAGAGAGATGGCTAACTTTGACATCGTTTATCCACATTTAGATGGTTACGTACCTCGTTCTACTTTATGCGGGGATTATATTCGTTTTGCCAGGGCATGTAACAATGCTTAGGATTTCAATTATCGAACTTTTTAAAAGTTATTACCTTTTTAAGCAATGTGTTCGTTATCATAAACTATGTAGCTCTTTCTCAAAGTTCTATCGCCGCAACGAAAACCTGCTGGAGAAGTACAATACCAACCTAAAATCTTTTTTGCGACAAGGAATATCGCAGCCGTTATTCTATGTAGATGCGATCTATAAAAATTGGAAATTAATGGGGTCAGACGGATTTTCTGACCACTTTATGAAATTAATACGTGATTGACACCTCTAGAGTCAGTCTACGTTTCACTTTTCATCTGTGAGATGACCGGACAACCTCGTGGAACACTATGAGTGTATCTTCTGAAACCCTGAAAGTGGAGGTTGGCCCCCTCGGGTATTCTGGTCGTACCGTAGATTGGTGTACTCTTTGGTGGTTGTTCAATGCAATTCTGGATACATCCTGAGGTGCTTCTAATTATGCTGTTTTATATTTATTTAATAACATAGAGGCGTATCGTTTTATTATTTCTCTGGAATCAGACTCGGTTTCATTGAATCTGTTCATAAGAGGTAATTATAATATTCAACACATTCAACGCCTCCTAGCAACGGGCCAAGCTACTTTTTAGTATTTAGTATTCTACTAAAGCAACACAGAATGGACTTGATGATTTCAAAGCACCATCAAACACTACCTTCCTATAAGGATTAAGGTAGACGTCATCATGGAGTCCACAGTCTGTTAGGTCATCGCACAGTAAAAGAGGAAAGCATAGTGGCGAACTGTAAATGGGTCAACCACTAAACATGCCGTACGTTGAAAAATGATAGGGTCATAATTTCTTTTTATAAACGTTTTAACTAGTTTAATAAAGGTTGTATGAAAGTGATTATGACTAAGGATCTTACGAAATCACATCACCATAGAAGTCATGTTGTGATACTCTGTACTATAGCGACGTCAAGTAGTATAGTATGTACTAAACTACTATCTATTTATTTACTTTCACAGTACACAAATTAGAAACCATATTAAAGATATCCAGCTTTGAATAAAACTACTAGTCTAAACGGTGTGCGATCTTAGTCTATCAAAATGAATCTGCAGTGTGCCTGGTACGGCCACCGTTTTATAATTAACCCATTTAAAGTACTTGCACTCACAGTGACCTAATGGTCTGTCCTTGCTTACTAGCATAAGACAAGTGCGTGTATATGTATCATACCTGTAGTACATTCGAGCCCAATTACAGCTGACCAATATATTTCACATGTATCAGAGTGGCTATTTTACAACTCCTTGTCGCAGAAGAGTTCTTAAATTACTTTTATATTTTAAAAGTAGATCGGGGTTACAATATTAAGATTTTGCAAAAGTCAAAATGTAGTATTTTCCCTGGCAAAGCGTGACTAATACTAGATCACGGGGAATGTTAATGAAAACCCTTATACAATGGGTCAAAATGTCGATGAGCACAAAACCTCCGGCACGGTATAAGAAACACATAATTAAGTTTAAAGAAAAAACTGGATCAATGAATGTCATTCAATCCGTGAGGGGTGAAAACAAATGATTGGATGTACGGGGAGACTTTCTACGGTCGCCACACAGCGCAAACAACACTATTGTGACAGTAAAGGTAGATACATGTATAAAAATCGAACAGGAAAAGTAGCATTCAAGGACGACAGTCAACCATAAACACACATAGAAACAAAAAACGACTTTAAAGATGAATAAAATGCAAGAAAAGACAAACACACTAGGGTTGACAAGAGGGCTACCGCATAGGAACGGTCACTGCCAAAAGAGACGCTGGGCGTCTGGTAATTCTCTGCCTTGTTTGTTAGAGACTAAAACCTGGCGGGGACATCTTTATTTACACTGTCCAGCTTTACTGGGATGACAATAGGGTAAGAGTGAGGTTTGGTGCATCCTAGAATCTGATTTAAAACACCATTGACCCACTTTGTCACTGACAGTTCCAAGGTAGTAGCCTTAGTGTCACCCCTTTTATGTTTGTGATGTCATATCTTGCATTTTATACTTCTTTGTATTCTTTTTTTAGTTTTTAGTGTGCGTTTGTTTGGTTGACTGTGGTCCTTGAATGGTACATTTCCTGTTCGACTTTTATATCTATTTAGTATCGTAACTAATGTTCTTATTTTAAATATAGTTTAGAATAGTTGTGTAATAAGTATTTTGTTTTGACTTTCAACTTCCTTTGAGCAAAATACTTTTCTTATGTCAAAACTGAAGAGCTTGTAAAGACATATTTCCCAGCGCTAACTGGTCATTTAAAAAGCATGGAAAACTTGCTTAATTACTGCTGACATACTACACGACCGAGCATTTCAGGTATATATGTTGAGGCCAGATTAAAGTTATTTCTTGTTTTGCATTGCTACATTAAAAATTATCTAGGTTATAGCTAAACAAAATACCATGTACTTGACTTTAATGAAGAAAAATAAAGTTAATAATTTAGCTGTACCCAATACAAAACTTTTCTGGTAATTCTTTATTATTTTGGAACAAAAATAAAACCAGAACACAATTATTGAAAAACTTGCTTTATTTGTTTACTTCATACAAAAGCTTTATTGAGGGGGCCTCGTCATTTGATATTTGATTGACACAATAACAATTATAACCGAACTGGGCTATAGCTTGTAAATTATTAAATGTTGTTTAAATAATTCCACTTTGAGAGTTATATGAAAACATGATAAGCGTTGATAAAACAAATATCCGCTTAAAGATAGTATCTTCTTAAAATTGATTGGAAATAATACAGAACAAACATAAAGTTTGTCCCATTTATTGAATATTGTTTGACGGCTCATCAACACAGTATAGGTTAATTAGAGCCGCCCCAGAGAGAGGGGAAGGATACATAGGAATCAGGGAACCGTGCCCTACTCTTATCATCGAATAGATTCCTATGGTTCTTAACGTGCTCGGAGGATAGACCGATACACGGGACCGCCCGGTTTACGTCCCCATACGACGGAAGGGAAAGTGTCTTGCCCAAGAACACACCGACGAAACTCAGTGGCACCATGGAGGATTGAACCCGGGGCCTCCGGTTACAAATCCGCCGCGCTACCGACTGCGCCACGCCAGCCCCCAGGTGTCCCATTTATTACAGGTGGAACACCTAATAAAATGAAACATAGATAATTCTAAATTCCACCCGCACATACACACACACACACGCGTTTAACTGAATATCGTTTAAAATTCAAGTAACTGTAATCCAGAGAACTAGTTCGAAAAATTTCTTATGAAAACGCATTTATTTAAGTTATGCTAGTAAAACATGATGTCAAAATCATTTTAGTTGGTATAGTTTAGAATTAAGAACATCAAAAGCTCACATTCGAAGTACGTAATAACGTCCAATGTACTCAGTTGTATAAGTGTTATAATTTATTTCTATGAAAACACATTGAGTTTAAAGCTTTCAAATGTCATCATGCTATCAGAGCAGACGACTTCCGCTCATTATTTTGTACTTCAACCGTATCTCGAATTAAACGTGAAATACGCAAAACATTATTATTGACATATTCTTAGATGGGTACTGTAATGTTGTATGTATGTGATACCTAGAGAACTAGACCCTTACAGGGATTGTTTAGACAGACACAATATTGTGTGTTTTCATATATTTAATAACAACAACAGTCTCGCCAGTGGGTTATCAACAGTGGGCGGGGCCTGCAGATTCAGAGTGACCACTACAGGTACTTAGCAGGTTTGACTAGTATATATGAGGAAACAAAACTTGTTGGAAGACTGGAATGTCTGTATTTATGAAAAAGAGCTATATCAAAGCTATATCAAAGCTATTTTCGTCTCAAAGCTATTTCTAGCTGAGTCCCTCCGGTACAGGTCAGTGTCCGCCACTAATACTTCACTTCCGCGAATTCACTTCCACGCAATGCTACAATGCCCCTATGCACGCCCCTCCTTAGCGGGTGCTATTTGTCCCTGTACCATACTTCCGGTGAATTAGTTCCCACGCAACGCCAACTCGCACCAACTCGCAATCATCCCTTGTTGCTTCCAAGGGATCCCCTTTTCAGTATTTATACTTATATTGCTATTAATGCTGCCTTATTTTTTAATATAACCTGACGGAGACATCTTTATTTACGCTGTCCCGTTTTATTGGGATGACAATAGGGTACAAGTGAGGTTTAGTGCACCCTAATACCAGGATTAAAACACCTTTGGCCCTTTTTTGTCACTGTCAGTTAAAAGGCGGTAGCCCTTTTGTCAACCCTTTTATGTTTTTGATGTCATATCTTGCATTGTATTCTTCTTTGTGTTGTTATTTGTTTTTTTGTTCGTGTTTGTGGTTTCATTTGGTCCTTGAATGCTACATTTCCTGTTCGACGTTTTTATATACTTTGTATCTAAACTAATGTTCTTATTTTGAATATATTTTAGAACAGTTGTGTGATAATTATTTTGTTTTGACTTATAGCTTGTACATTTGTTTTTTATTTGTTCCACGTTTGAGAGTTCTCCTCCATTAAATGAATAAATATTGAAAAGGTTTGTTTGTTTGTTTGTTTGTATGGTGTTTTACGTCATTTACAACACATGTAAGGTTATATATGACGGTCGATTTCTTTTGTGGTGGTAGACGACCACCCATTTTTCCTGGGTAGAACCAGTACTGTACACCTCCCGCCATCCGAACTGAAAAGGTGATCCCTTGGAAGCAGCAAACACAAACAAGAGAGAAAAGTAGCAGGCTCGTTTTTTTTAGTCTGTTCATGAGAGGTAATTATAAGATACCTCTCACGCCTCCTAACACCGGCTTAAGCGATATTATACTTTAAAGCAACACAGAATGGGCTTGATGATCCCAAAGGACCAGTAAATAATAACACTTCTAATTTGTAGTGGGGCAACATTTTACGGCCGCCACACAGCACTAAGCAATGTCAATAAATACTGAAAGAGTGATACCGAAACTAAATGAGTACTATATTTCGATTTTACATGGAATGGCCAACTGGACACCTTATACGAAATGTTAGTGTCTGTGTCGAGTAGTTTAGCTATATAATGGTATCACCTAAGTTCAATATTTTAATCCGACAATTGATCATACTTAGTATTCTCTTACAGTGGGCAGAACCCTACTTAGCTCATCGTATAATCCTGTAAGATTTGTCGACCTTTTGCGCATACATATGTTCAATGGATTTTCCCGTCGACATAAAACTGTGTGTTCATATACACTAGTCTGCATTTTCTATGCATAGCTGTGTAAATCATGTTGTCACTCGTTTTGTTTCAGCAAGATGTTATGAAGTTTAACTTTACATTCTCCATGACTGAAGATGACGTTATAGTAACCAATTTCTGACAGATTCATTATTTCAGTATTTCGGGTAGAAAGAATGAAAAGTCGAAACATATAGTTGCCTAGTTTCGGAGTCGAAATAATGAACGTTAAAACATGTACAGCGAAAGGACGAAACTTTGTTTATTTCGCTCTTCGGGTCATAGCATTTTGTTAGATACTGGGACCATACGCCGCTTGACATGAGGGAAGAAACTATCTCTATGTCCACCGCCATATGCATACCATCTTTGGGATAGTTAAAGGTATGTACTATTAATTTTATGAATATTGAGTTCTGCTCAACCCGGGGCTAGAGGGCGTGAGCGGTAGCTAGCATACTTCACTACCGTTCATGAACAGTCTCAATCAAACCGAGACTGCAATATTTCGTAAGTGTCGTGTTCGGCCGTTTCCAAAGGTCCACTCTCGTACTCCTTTTTAACACCGAAAGAAGTAAAAAGTGCATACAAGAGAAAATAGTCCTACAGAAACCACAACATCCAAACGAAATCTCATCGTAGGTCGGCACTGTACCCAAACTAAATCAAGTAGTCCATTAAAAGGAAAATATACAACACAAACGGTGGTGAAGATATTTTTACCGACTTCGAATTGTTAGGAACTATGAATAAAGTCAATACTCAGAGGAGAAACCAAACGATGCAATTAAACGTTGATGTAAATGTATATAAAAACTCATTAATAAGAAAACCTCTGGATATCTTCGAGTAATACTGAATAACCACAGTAGTTTACGCCAAAACAAGTAAACCTCCCAAAAAACACAATGTAGTGTACCTACATTTCTTCCTTTTCAGTGTTACAGAAGGTTCAGTCACTGGAAGCATACACTAAGTACATTGCAATACGAAATGATCCTATCCTTTTCTGAGGGTTTTTATGTTTGGTTTTGAAAGTGGTTAGGAAACTGTCATACCCTTCTAACTTCTGAAGTTTTATTTCGGATCGCTATAAAAGACAGGCTGCGACATTCATTGTTACAGTAGTGGTTTTAAGTTGCCGTTCTACAGATGGTTTTCATAGCGGCGTCAGAACGAGCCATTCACTGCGAACGAATGAAACATCCGTGTAACGATGTTAAGGGCTCCAATGATCAAAATCAAGTTGTAACAAGTACACGTCTTCAGAAGGGAGTCTTATATCACAAACAACGTATATTTTACTCATGTTATCATGGTTATGGGATCTATAAACTTCCAAATTTTATTTACCCCCAGTCCAACAATTGTTTACACAAGGCAAATGTTTAGATGCGATTTCTTAAATGTGCGCTTTAATAGTAAATAAACAGCATTTTTAATATACAGTGATAGAAAGCTGCAAACGCGTTTGTATTATATAGTGGCGGTAAACTGCCAACGCGTTTTGCAGTGGTGGGGGAAAGCTGAAAACGCTTTTTATTATGCAATGGTGGAAAGCTGCCAACGCGTTTGTATTATGCAATGGTGGAAAGCTGCCAACGCGTTTGTATTATGCAATGGTGGAAAGCTGCCAACGCGTTTGTATTATGCAATGGTGGAAAGCTGCCAACGCATTTGTATTATGCAATGGTGGAAAGCTGCCAACGCGTTTGTATAATGCAATGGTGGAAAGCTGCCAACGCGTTTGTATTATGCAATGGTGGAAAGCTGCCAACGCGTTTGTATTATGCAATGGTGGAAAGCTGCCAACGCGTTTGTATTATGCAATGGTGGAAAGCTGCCATCGCGTTTGTATTATGCAATGGTGGAAAGCTGCCAACGCGTTTGTATTATGCAATGGTGGAAAGATGCCAATGCGTTTTTAATGTGCAATGGTGCAAAGCTGCCAACGATGTTTATTATACAGTGGTGGAAAGTTGCCAACGCGTTGTATTATGCAGTGGTGGAAAACCGCCAACGCGTTTTTATTATGCAGTGGTGGAAAGCCACCAATGTGTATACATTATGGAGTGGTAGAAAGCTGCCAAACTCGTTTTTAGTATGCAATGGTCGAACAATACTGAAATCCATCATATCACGGCAGGGCCTATTCGTTTTAAGAAAATAAACAAATAACAAATAAAATAAGCGGTATTAAAAAAACAACACCAGCTTCCATGTATACAGCAGTAACTTATTAGAGAGATTCTTGGGCAATAGGCTTATACTGATTATTAATGCTGCCTATCGAACCTGATTGGTAAAAGGCCTATATTACCTATTAATGCTGCCTATCGACCCTTATTGGTATAGGCTTATATTGCCTATTAATGCTGCCTTGTTTGTTAGATCATATAACTTGCGGAGATACCTTTATTTAGTCTCTCCCATTTTATTGAGATGACATTGGGGAAAGAGTGAGGTTTGGTGCACCCTAGCACCCTAGAACCTGGTGTTATGAAAATGTAGAAGTGGTATCAGGATATATTGTTGCTGATCTAAGTTACTTCCCGTGATTAATAAAACCAACAAACACATTCTCAACGTCAACAACGTTGTTATTCTTGCATTATGGTAAGAGCCATGATTGTTCTGTGTAAACCATGTATTAAATCCATCAGACGCTTGGCAATAGTCTTAACATTGAAGCGTTCATTGAATGAATAGGGGAGACGGGTGGTGTGTTCTGAGGGGTGGGGGGGGGGGGCGTCCGTGGCCGAGTGGTAAGAGTTTTTGACTTGAAATCATTTGCCCCTCACCGTTGTGGGAGGAGGGGGGGTGGGGGCTTGAAATCATTTGCCCCTCACCGTTGTGGGTTCTATCCTGCATGGGCCTAGGAATCTTTAAGTGAGGAAGCTGTCCAGCTGGTTTCTGGAACGTTGATGGTTCTACTCAGCTGTGCCCGAGCACGAAAATTGCCCGGAGGGACACCTGGGGTCTTCCTCCACCGATGGAAGGATGGAAGCTGTAAAGTCGCCATACGACCTTAGCTGTTAGTGCGACTATAAAATCCAATTCAATTCAATTGAATGAATAGAGTAAAACACCAGGTGGCGCTCTGTGAAGTAGTATAAAAGGGCGTGAGCACTACAATTCGTGTTCCGCTGCCAGCTAGACTTCGTTCAATGAGATAACATCTCCCAGAAAATAATTAAAAATAATCCTTTTGCTAAATAAAATAGCTGTGCTGTAGGGTAGTTTTATGTCTTTTGTCGAAGTTTATTGGTAAAGAGGGATTCTCAGAATTGCAGTGTATACTCAGAGTTGTTGAGTCCTCTGAAACCATCTCCGTAGTCTATTGTAAAGTGGTTGCAGCTGGGGTTTGATACTTGATAGGGTAGTTCTGGGACTTTGGTTTTTATTTTATTTCTTGATAGCACTGTAAATGATAATTTTCCACATTATATTTTAACAAATTAGTCTATCATTTAGTATCCTTTCTGGATCCAGTGTTTGTGAAAGGTGTTCTGTTCAATGTATGATTTTCTCTACTATATATATATATAAATATGGGGAAAAAACATTTATACAGTGCTACAGTTTAAAAAAAAACAAGCGCTTTCGGCTTTACGCCTTCATCAGGGGTACACAAACACGAAAATAACAAACACTAAAATACACGGCAGTTTAAATAAAACTCTTTAAAAAAAAAATAATTATCATTTGGCAGTGTTGTAGAAACTGGTTACTTTGAATAGACACTCTGGAGCCAAATGTGATACTATTAAAAGAACATATCTGGTTGGATGAGGGTAAAACTGTACCCTGACATTTAGTTATGAAGAGAGAGTAACAATGTGAAAAAGTTAACACAAACCCTACCTCAAAACCTAAAATCTAAAATCGATACTGCAGGATAAGGTATAAAGCAACTCCAAAGCTAATAAAAACAATGAGTAAGGCTAAACAAATTAAATTAATTAAATGGAGATATTTTGATCAAGGGAAGTAACAAAAGTACTAATAATAGAACATTGCTGGTTGGATGAAAGTAAAATTGTACGCTGACATTTATGATTAGTTATGAGGAGAGAGTATGTGAGTGAATAACCCTACCTCTATACCTAAGACAAAGAATCGATACTGCAGGATTTAGCAAAAACAACTTCAAAGTTAATTGTATAAGGCTAAAATAATATATAAATGGAGAAAATTGGATCAAGGGAAGTAATAAAATGTGTGTTTACATTTATATATTCTGTAAGATGTATCTAGTCCCCTTTGTTGATTCCAACTGGATGTTTTGTGTTTAAGCGTCTTATCCAGTACGTTTCACGCAATTTACGTTCTGCGTCGGTCCAATTTGGATTGTGTTCGATGCATGTCAGAGACAAGTCGATGAACGTGTGGCCATCTGAACTGAAGTGTTCGGCCGCTGGCGACCTAGCAAAACTACGTAATTTACAGTCGGAGCGATGGAAGTTAAACCGGAGGATCAACGCCTGCTTTGTTTCACCGACATACTGTTTTTTTGCAAATCAAGCACGCCATTAAGTAGATGACGTTTGCGGATTTGCAGTTTGCGACACTTTTGATAGTGTTTTTGGCACCGAGTGAAGATAATAAATAGTTTGCGGGAGACATGTATTTACAAGTCTGACATCTCGATGTATGGCAATGGCCTGACTGTCCTGTGGTCTGAGTATTGGAGTCGGGTTTCAACTTGGCTGCAACAAGAATGTCGCGGAGACTTTTAGGTCTCCTGTACGCAATAATGGGTTTTCTGGGCAGCATTTTGTTCAGACGTTCTGACTCCTCTATGTGTGACCAGTGTTTATTAATAATCTGTTTCACATTGGGAAGGTCAGGATGGTATGTAAGCACGAAAATATTTATATATATATAACGGTGAGAAAATACATACATCTACAAAATACCTTTCAAAAAGCACTGGATCCCCGAGGGGATACGAAAATGTTGGAATAAATTAATAGATGGGGAAAGAAAATTTATACAGTGCTACAGTTTATAATACCCAAGCGCTGTCGGCTTACACCTTCATCAGGGGTACACAAACACGAAAAGAACAACTACGAAACAAAAAATCACTAAAATACACGGCAGTTTAAATAAAACTCTTAAAAAAAAAAAAAAAAATCGTTTGGCACTGTTGCAGGGACTGGTTACTTTGAATAGTCACTCTGGAGCCAAATGTGATACTAATAAAAGAACATATCTGGTTGGATGAGGGTAAAACTGTACGCTGACATTTAGTTATGAAGAGAGAGTGAAGATGTGAAAAAGATAACACAAACCCTACCTCAAAACCTAAAACCTAAAATCGATACTGCAGAATAAAGCAACCCCAAAGCTAATAAAAACAATGAATAGGGCTGAAATGGTCAAATAAAATAAATGGAGATATTTTGATCGAGGGAAGTACTAATAATAAAGCATTGCTGGTTGGATGAAGGTAAAATTGTACGATGACATTTATTATTAGTTATAAAGAGAGAGTGTGCGAGTGAATAACCCTATATAAACATTGCTGGTTGGATGAAGGTAAAATTGTACGCTGACATTTATTATTAGTTATAAAGAGAGAGTGTGTGAGTGAATAACCCTACCTCAATAGGTAGATGTATGTATTTTCTGACCCATGTATATATATATATAAATATACTGAACCAAACAGCTAACGCACCTGTAGACAGACAATACATTTAATATCTCAATAATAACAATCAATAAATCAAAACAAATTTCATTCTGAACGAGACAAATATCTTATCAATAACGACTGTAAATTTGAAAAGAACGCACATTATAATCAACTGTCTCCAATGGTACCAGTCGGCTTATAATAAGTTCATACATTAAAGGTATTGTCCAATGGTGCGTTAGCTGTTTGGTTCAGGATATATGGTGGTTGGTGGTACAACATTTCTCCACATATAATATTTAATGTTTGTACTTGTTACTTATAGATCCCACGTTAAAGAACGTTCGTTATTATGAATTTAATTCTCTCAAATAATAAATAATTATATTCTAAATTCATTGTTACAGTATTGATCTGGCGTCTTTCTATAGTGAATGTTTGTACCAGAGGTTATAATCACGAAATGCGAATCTGTATCGTATCAATATACGCTATGGTTGTCAGAAAACCCGAAGATCATCACCCGGTTTCCTAAATCAATCTGTTTTGGTTGAGTTTACGAACTATATGTTTTACGATTTTGTGTACCATTCCTCCTAGATTTGTCACGATACGAAAAGTCTACGAGTCCTACCGCCACCTATGAATGTCCATTTAGCGAACATTGCGTCTGTACATTGATTGTCTTTTGAAAGACATCTTTTATTTTTAATTTTACAATGCAGTGTGTTTTGCTTACAAGTAATACTTTCTTTTTTAATTTTATTTTTTTCATTGTTATTTCATGTCTTTTACAGTTGATTAAACTATCTCTTGTTTTTCAAATGACGCATTTTAGCTGCTTTGTCGTTAAGCTTTGGAATGAAACAATGAAATATTGTTATACTATATGACTGTTTATTTTCCAGTTGTTTTTATAACTCGATTATAATTATTTTTTTTCCAAATAGCCGTTCATTTATACTGAATTAAAACACAATGACACAATATACCATATTTTGGCAGCCAACTTATTACCTTTTTTATTATTTCAAAACACATATTTAGCATAACAGATACCCAGTGATATCCTGTCGTGGTTATGTTTATTCACATCACAAATTCACATTTGTTCACTGTCTGTATTTTGCTGAAAAGAAGAAGCACGTTTTTAACGTATTTATATAAAGATATGGTTTGCACTACCATAAACACGTATTTATATAAAGATATGGTTTGCACTACCATAAACACGTATTTATATAAAGATATGGTTTGCACTACCAAAAACACGTATTTATATAAAGATATGGTTTGCACTACCATAAACACGTATTTATATAAAGATATGGTTTGCACCATAAACTCATAATTTAATCAAAATCCAACTATTCACTTAAACTACTCTATGTTGACGTTTACCTAAATCCTGATAAGACGGGAAAAATGATTTTTACCTCCATCTTATCTTGTCTTGTCGTGCCCTTTATTGTTTATTTTATTTTGCTCTGGCTTCTGCCTATTCATCGATCTCTTTTTTGTGCCTTTCTAGGCTTTTATTTGTTTTGTATTTACATATAAATCCTCATCTTTGTGTTATACTTATTTTGACTATTAATGCTGCCTTGTTTGTTAGAGGATAGGTCCTGATGGTGATTTCTTTATTTACACTGTCCTGTTTTATTGGGAAGCCAGTAGGGTAACACAATATGGGTTAAATCCGCCCCCGCCCACCACGCACCCGCACCACCTGCCGCTGGTTTTACCACTGACCGTTCCAAGTCGGTAGCAATAGCTATTGTCAACCATTTTATGTTTGTGATGTCAAATATCTTGCCTTTTAATTTATCCTTTTAATTGTTGGTTGTTTCTATGCATGAGTTGGTTAACTGTGGTCCTTGAATGCTACATTGTGTGTTCGACATTTATCTTATTATCCAAACCCAAATCAATAAGTTACTCTATACAACTAACAAACAGTAAATCAGATGATGCCATAATTGATATGTTTTGGAGATTATTTCGACAATTTTGAGTTCAAGTAATGCAATACTTGTCTAGATCTGTGCAGTTTCATTTGCAACACCAACTGGTTAAACTAATCTTCCATATCGTATGTACTTAACATTGGCATAATCAAAGTAAGTAAATACAACGATTATAGAACACTATATTACTCTTAGCGTGTGCAGTACAATATAGTACTCTAAGCGTAAGAATTGCAATGAGGTACTATTAACGTAAGAATGCAATATATACTGAAAAGTAAATGAAACACATAATGAGTATTTCCGCTATATTGTATGTTTGATATGCTTCTGCTAACGAGTGGTACAGGGCGACATTAGCACCGTCCTTTCGGAAGAAGGTTTAAACAGCACCGAACACACCTATGGTTACCCCTTTAAAGCTCCATTATCGACAGAATGCGCATTTGGATCAAGCAGGTGAGCAAACTTAGGCTTTACACGTTGCAATCGCTTAACATTAAACACAATACTGAAATGGCTTGACTTTTTTCAAGCGAAACTTCAACATTTATGAATTTCGTGTAACAAAGCAAACTTTGATTAAAATGTCTACTGCATGACAGAGTTGTCCTTTCTGTAATTAGTTGTAGCCCCTTTTTGTACAAAACACGTTGAGATATATTTGGAATATTACGTGGAAAATTAAATGTATATATTAGTGTAGTATAGGCAATATTTTGATTATGCGTTTCTTTTTCCTTTCAGTACATTAACCTTAGCGTATGTAGTCCATCGTATTACTCTAAACGTATGTAGTACAATGTATTAGGCTGAGCTTTAGATTTATAACTGGTTACTCCAAACGTAATATAGTTGATTACTATTAGCGTATGTAGAAATTATTATTATCCACCTGATTCGTTATTTAATTTTAAATTAAAGTTAAATTTTAAAACAGATCGAACTGATGTCATTGTAGGGATGATCTCAATGGTACCGCTGGTGTTGATGGAACTGAAACTGGTTGCGAGTACCTTCGCAAATAGTGGACTTGAAGTTTAAAAAAAGTGTATCTAAGGTAACGGACTAACTGTATTTAAAACTTGTTAATATTATACATTATTACCTGTATGTACTCCACCGTTCATCGATCCATCTCCAAATCACCGACTGTACATTTAGCCACCCCCACTAAGGCCATATCCCCCATCGTACATGGATCCACCTCTACCTACGCCATATCCTCCCTCGTACCTGAATCCACCGCCACCGTCGCCAAATCCCCGACCGTACATGGACCCACCTCCAAGACCGCTATATCTACCATCGTTGATAGATCCACCGCCACCTCCGCCATATCCCCCATCGTACATAGATCTACCGCCACCTCCGCCATATCCCCCATCGTACAAAGATCCACCGCCACCTCTGCCATATCCGCCACTGTATATAGATCCACCGCTAAGACCGCCAAGTCCCCCACGGATCATAGATCCACCGCCTTGCCCGCCATATCCCACATCGTACATGAATCCACGTCTATATTCTCCTGAACCCCTATAACCGCTAGAGCTACGCCTATACCCCGGAGCGGCTGTGACCACAGCTATCAACAAGGAGAATGCCAGCACGAACAGCATGACGAACTGAAGCAGATAACGTACAAAACTGTCTAATCATTACTATCAAAAAACATATTAATCAGTTTTATTTTATGCTTAGCAGTGAAATAGTGGATTTAGCTATGAAATAAAAGTGGTATTTCATACGTGTGAAATAAGAGTTTTATTTTTCACTGCCGGAACTACTTTGTTTTTTTCAAATCTATTTTTTCCGAAAGTTCTAAAGTTACATCATTGGACTGGAAATAACTTAACTAAGAAAATGAGTCGTAGATTTCTAAAATCGGTTAAGTAGTTTAGAAGTTAGGTGCAAATTAAAAACATAGAAAAATAAAGTATCAAAGCTGGAGTATGAACAGTACAAGTTAATTACCTTATATGGTATGCTCTATTCAACACTGGCCAAACGTGAGAGATTCTATGCATTTATAGCTTTTTTTCTGTTTGATAATCAAAAAAACAAAAATCGACAGTTATATATGGCCTAAAATGAGCTAAAAATGACATAAAAGCATTCAAACAAAACAACCTGTTTGATGATGATTTGACTTGCAAGATTCATTGCGATTCATTATAATTTGTTTTCTCATAAAACTCTCGACCTAGAGGAGGCCCATTCAGCTCGATTTTCTAAACTAGTTGTCATGATTAAAGCTACACAGTCCCTTTTAAGGACAACGCTTAGTGTGTATCATTAGCTCATTTTGTTAGTCTAGAATATTGTATCTTTTACTTTGGATTTGTTCGCGCACTTTAAAACTAGACAGTAGGTATCGCTTCAGTAATTCCGAAACTTAAACGATGCCGCTTCACCTTGAATACGGGTATATAAAGGACACGTTTTGAAATGGAAAATGGTGGGTCATAGCAAAATTGCTTAGGTGAAACATCCAATACATATAATAAATAACCTTCAAATGCATAGATCTTAACAAACAGTTTACACTGTATTATACTGAATGCAACATAACACACACATATACATCTCATGCACATCTAACAGTAAATCTCGTACCTTATATGTTATATTCTAATTCGTGTAAATCCAAGAAATATTGATAAACACATTTATTTATGTCAAAGAAATAGCGACATAATGGGCATCATAAACATGAAAAACGGTGTACGTATAAGGCACACATATAAAAAACGTTTGTCCGAAGAGTACAATATTTTAGATCATTTATTCCAGCATTTGTTGTGATCATAAATGATATAGAAAACACGTCTGCAAATACCAATTTCTCCCAGAGGCCATTACATTGACCTCAGTCAACGTCTAAGAAAATAGCATGGGATCACACGATAATTTGCCATATGACCATAGCAAAAATATCAAAATGGCGAATAGAACTTCAACACCGTGTCACCACCAACTATCGGTTGCTGATTGAGACGTTAATGGTTCTACATTTTGATATATATTTTAAATTAGTCATACTGACGTCATTTCGAATTTTTCAAATTCATCACTGATATTCGGCAGGTGCCCTCCTGATTTTTCAGGACTTCATCCGTGGAGCGGTAATTCGCTGTGAATATAACCCTAATACATTTAGGGATTCACAAACCTTTGGGGACCCTTTTAAAAAACATGGAAATATAAAACACACATTTGAGGAAAGTTTGGTTCTTTTGTCCGGCGTGTCTAGATTGGGTCCTAAAACCTGGGTTTTGGTCCCTAGCTATATATATGCAAATCACCTGACCGGACTACTTTTTCCCCCATAATTCCAAGCGCCAAACACGAGGGATGATACTAGTATCGATCGAGAGCGAGAATGTAAGTTAGTAATTTAATTTAAGGTAGGCTGTTAGGAGCTATGTGATACTGGAAAGTGCTGGAAAGCTAATGCTTAACTGTAACCCTATGGGAACGATTTGGTGGTGCGTATTTTGAATGTTTTGACGGCTGAGTGATATGCCAAAGTACATATCTTTATTCTACTGCAGTATAATTCTGAGCATAATTTACTGTATATTTAAAACATTCAAGCCGAAAAATTGTTTTCTTTTGTAATTTAAGCATTTCATATAAAGTTAATTCAGAAAAAATATTAGTGCAATCAAGACATTTAGCATTTCCATCGTTTTTCATCGTTTGCCAAGATTCTTGGTATTTGATGAGACGTTGACAGAGGTATATGTGTATGCAAGGAACGACAGCTATGGGTAGAGATTGTGCAAAAACATGTACATGCATGTTTATAAACAAACTGGTGTCGGTGTTTGGTGTGTTGGTGTGTGGTATTTGAAGATTTTTTTTTTTTTAAAAATTTGAGGATTAACAATGACAACGTTGAATTACCTACACTGTTAAATAAAATAAGAGACAAATGTTGACCGGTAACCCTCCACCACCTCTGGCTTCATTTGTGTTTTATTTGTGGACATTTTATGTTTTCCTGTTTCAAATTGATGTATAGGCCCAGACCTATATGGCGTTATAGTAGCTACGCCAATGGAACTACATGTATATTAATTGCTGAAAGTTACTAAAACAGAAAGGTGTGAAAGTAAAACATAAGTAGTCATAGTACATAAGTGAAACATGATGTCTGGTTGGTTCATCGCAGGATTTGTCAGGAGGTAACATAAAAACGAACCGTATGTTTAAGGACCTATTTCCTAATATTTCCCATCGCTACTTGGTCATTGAAAAAGGCATGGGAATCTTGTTTATTCACTGACTGCATGCTCCAAGATCGATCAACTCAGGTATATAAATTGAGGCCCGTTTGTAGTTTTTTCTTTGTATTAGATATTACCTTGGGTAAGAAAAGCTAAAGACAACTTTGTAATTTAGAAAAGCATATTCATAATTTAGCTAGTTTAAATAAAAGATATTGTCTTATATTTCTTTATTGTTTCTAGAACAAGAATGATAGCAAAGAATTAAATGAACAACTTTCTGTTGTGTATTTATATTTTACTGCACACAAAAAGGCTTTATTGGGTGGGCCTCATAATCTGAACCAAAAATGAATATCATAATGCTCCCATGAAACTGCATGGCTAACAGTGATTTACAGTTACCTATAGACATTTTCTGCCATCCTTACCCCCTCCCCCCCCCCCCCACACAATACAATAGGATCGAAATATTTCCTTAAAGCTGTACAGTCCCTATTTTAAATGATAATAACTCATGAATATGAATGAGTCACGTGTGAAGTAGTTTCAAATCGACGAACACTCCAAAAGTCGGTATATAAGCAGAAAACGATGCGAAAAATTTCACATTTTTATTTAGCCTCCTTACAGGTAACATCGATAAATATACGGCTCGAGAAAAAAATAGTTGCCTGGAACAGGATTTGAACCACAGCCTTGCATTTGTATCTTTTGAAAGATGTACGCTGAACCTCTAGATCACTGCTTTTTATTGGTATGTTGTAGCATTTTTAACACTAAATAGGCATTACGTAATAACAAGCCCACGCATACAAACTCATCAATCGCTAAATAACAAGTCGAGGTTTGGTTGTTTTGAGGCGAAGTAGTAGTTTCATATTGATAACATACAGTATTACACCAGGCGATGTTAATTTACATGTGCGTCACGATGGACTACATATGTATTGATCCATCTTTAGTTGCGTTCAAATATGTTATTTTGCCTTATAATAAATGGTAGTTAGTATAATATTTTGTCAAGTAGCGTTGTAGTTCAGTGGATAGAGCACCGGCTTTGAAATCAGAAGGTCGTGTGTTCGAGCCCCGAATGAAGCTAACTTCTTTTTTCTGTAAAAATGACTGTTACCTGTGTATAGGTACGATGTGCACTGGTCGATTTATATACAGTAAATAATTTCCTGCGCTATATTTGCTCGCATAAATACCCAATTTCGACATGAGCTGGTGAACATGAAGTTACAAATACAAAGAAAAATCGATTGATATAGGGACTCTTTAGCTTTAAATCGGTACGAAATCGATGCGACAGCGGGTTTCTGATTTATTACAGAGAGTCGGTCGAACCAAAAGCTCATAACTCCAAACATGCCATAACAAGTAAATGTATTTGTTGTAGCTGCCTGCATGTATCGTCGTCGTATGATGACGTCGTATGTTGTTCGATCAATTAAAGCGGTATTGGAAAAGGTAGATGTAAAAGTCAAACAGGACATGTAGCATTCAAGGACCACAGTCAACCACAAACACGTACAGAAACACACAACGACTACGAACATGATTTAAAGGCAAGACATTACACACAATGGTATTGACAATAGGACTACTGTCTTGGAACGGTCAGTGGCTGAAAAGACCGCTGGAAACCCTAAAAAATAGTTTGAATGAAATAGTTCTTACAACGAAGAAACTGTACAACAAGGAGTTAAAACAGACACTACCTGGCAAAAGTATTTACACAAATTCAACATTTTCTTCAGTGGAAACAAAGCTTTTAAAACCCTGTTCTCCAACAAACATACACAATAAGATAGAACACACTGATATAACGAAAGCATGCACTGATATAAGGACTAACAGCAGATGGAACGTTGACGTTGTTTGTATGTTTTATTGTCGTTATAATGCTATCCATAATCATTATGTAAATGTTGGTTTTTTTACTTTTATTTAGCAACATGAAACAAGAATGTTTATTGCGCATATGTTAGCAAATTCATCAGCAATATGTCAAACTCTAGTAAAAACTAGTCTAGTTAAAAAGTATTTCAAGTGTTTTAGTACGCCCAACTAATTAGCTGTTCACGTGTTTGACTAGTTTTGAAAATTGATGGTCGTTCTAAAAACATAAAAACTGAAGAAGTAGATCAATTGTGTATTGCCATAACGAACATTTGCCAAACTTAGTATTACAAAGAGCAATTTGCATTAATTATATAATGTTCAAAAAAGTATATGGTATATATACTTTAAAAAGTACGTGCTTCCAGAAACCAGTTTTTATTGTCTGTCTGACTGATGTTACCAGACAAATGTAAGAAAACAAATATGTGAGTTTTGCCATAAGAAGTGCAGGTAACCCTTGACAGGTATTATTGCAGGTCACGTTTGACAGGTATTATTGTCAAACGTGAGCACTAAAGGACCAACGCACTATTATATAGTATTGTAGTTAAATTTATTTAAATTTAAATTGAAACTGTTAATAGTATTGACAATACGTTGGATGAAACACAAAAGGCACCAGACCATATCACAGTTAAATGGCGTCTGCCTTCAATAACTTCCTAGCGGGATACCTTGAAAGGACAATGCTTCCCCCAGCTTCATCTGTGTAGTGCCATTCGCAACATCTCGTACACTACTTCGCAAAATGTAACTCGAAGGTTTCCTTATTGGTTACGTCATCGAGCCTTAGATTCAAGTTATCATCCACATTTTGCAATGTCGTTTAGACGATTGCTCCATCTATAGATTAACATGAAAGCAGCGATTAAAACTTTATCTGCATTGTAAAAAACAAACATGCAACGCAAATTATACATCAACACGTATCGCTAATGGCTATATTGTTTACATAGCAACAGTGCAATATTTTCTGTGCCGTTACCTTCCGGCTGGACTGGCATTAGTCCTTAATATTATAACTGTTATAATATATAGAATTTCCTTAGCACTGAAAGAGGCAAATATCTCCACTTATAACGTGTATGGTCTTATCTAGCCATGAAGAGAAACAGAGCTTGAAATAAAATAAACAGTTTTTTTGCAGAGTATTATTTTTTTTTTTTTAATTTGCCTTCTTTTATTATTATAGTCTGATTGATACCAGTATAAATTCAGCAATGAAGAGAAACAGAGCTAATGTATAGACTGATACCAGGCTACCTTCCGGCTAACAAAATGTCAAGATTTTGAACATATCGTAGCTCAATATACATACGAGGCGGGATCTCGAAGAATGACGAGATTGGCCAACCTTTCACGATTGGTGTAGTGCGTGATCGTCTGCCTAATTTTATCAAATTACCGAAAGTTCTAAAATGCTAAAACATAAATGTGTTTGCATTATTTACAGAAAACTCTATTTCAAACAAAACATACATACGTCAATAAACTATTCTTCAATGATAGAACAAGTAGTAAAACTGTTGTCTAAACATATAATCTCTATACATGAAACTTCTGTCCATCACAAACAAGCATGCATAGAAGTCGCGAACAGGAAATGTAATATTAACATAACACAGTCAAACAAAAGCACGCAATTAAAATAAACGTATCCTACCGGGTTGGGTCTAAAGGTTCAGGTCAGTTACAGCAAAATTCTTCAAAGTGTAAGCGTGACATTGACCTTGATGGAAGGCGCACTAGTTTGGTCCTTACACATCGTCTCATGCTGGTGAAATAGTTGTGTATACTATTATTAGAACCCAATGATAAGGAATATAATTATAGCCAGGACACGAAATTATAACAATATCATTCAAAGTGTAAGTGTGACCTTGACCTTGAAGTCATATATCTTAGGTTGGTGGTGAATATTCCATATACTATTACTAGAATCCAGTGATAGTTAAAGAAGTTATAGACCGCGCAAGAAACTTTTAGCAATAACATTTAAAGTATATGTGTGACCTTGACCTTTACCACCTGACTTTTAGTAGCAAACGATTATCTCATGGTAGTGAACATTTCTGTTTAATATTACTGGAATCCAATGACAGATAAATAAGTTAAACCTTCAACAAGAACTTTTAAGCGATAACAGTCAAAGTATATGTGTGACCTTTTGTCGCGACACATCGTCTTATGGTTGTTGACAGTCGTGAATAAAAGTATTGGAATCCAATAATAGATACATGTTATATTCTGAAAACGTACTTTAAACAATAATCTTTAAAGGGTATATGTGACCTTGACCTTGAAGATAATGACATGGTTTTTAGTGGCGACATATGTGTCGCCTGGTGGTGAAACATCTGTATATACTATTTTTGGAATCCAATAATAGAACATAGAACATATATCCCGGACTCGACATTTTAAGCAATGAACTTCAACATATATGTAACCTTGACCTTGAAGACATGGCTCTAAGTTGTGACACATCTTCTCATGTTTGTGAAACTTATGAGTGTACTTTTATTGGATCAAATCATCGATAAAATAGTTATAGCATAGACACGAACTTTTAAGCACTTCCGATGGTCAAAGTTGTAACCAGGTACGAGGCTCTGCCGAGTTCCTGGGTGCGACTTTGATCACGAGGGTGAGATTTACCTTCCTTGCATACCGGACAAGGATATCCGTCATTTTACCGGGGCTAGACATTTCCATCTCACCCTAGCGTCGAGATAAAATTCACGCGCGCCAACATCCGGTATGCAGGAAAACATGCAAAACGTTAGTAGCTGGCGGCGTCAACGCACAACATGTCTTTGATATGCAAGAAAAAGAATCTATCATGGGTATTCGGTTCATATAGGGAATTCCAACCCTCGGTATAAGGGTTTTAATAGAAACCTCGGCAGAGCCTAGGTTCCTATAAAAACACGTATACCTCGGGTTGGAATTTCCTATCTTCACCAGATACCCATGAAAGATTCTTATAATCTCACATGGATAAACTCATGATGTATTCTTCTTCTCCCATTATGCGCTTCGTACAGGCATACTCAATCTTACGTTAGAATAAGATCACGTCAACAACGTGTAAAATTCCATACCGAGGGATGGCATTTTACAGAGCCAGGTACCGCCAACAACAGTCATCCCGAGGGATGGAATTTTACTATCTAAACCGAACACCCATGATAGATTCCTTTTCTTGCCTAGCAGTTTAAAAAGTGCTGAACACTGTTGAAAACTGATAAGAAATAGGCAATACAAACACAAAATTCTCCGAACTTTTTCTTTATAGAAGCGCAATAATATGAATGAGTCATGACACGTGATGGATAGTGCGCACGCATTTAACCAAGCCACATTATGCAGATGTGCATCCGCCAAGTTCATCAAATAAGCCGTAAACACAACAATGATTTTTATTTCCTTTGTTAATAATATTAAATAAAATCGACTATAGTCAACAGCAATATAATAAAAGAAATAATACATTAAAGTATTATTTATGTAACAAACTGGTAAAATGAACAAGTTAGATATTGTGTAGTTTCATTACAGTCTTCATTACACGGCTGACGACTGTAATGAAACTACACAATATCTAACTTGTTCATGTTACCAGTTTGTTACATAAATAATACTTTAGTGTATTATTTCTTTATAATATTGTTATTAAAGAAGTAACGTTTTTTTTTAGATGTTACCGCGGGATTGACAATTTAACACTGTTGAGACAGGAATAACAGTTCTTCGTCCGAAGCAGAATCGGTGTCTGGATGAGGTCTCTTGCGTGACTTTGTGTACTGCAAATTAATGTTAAATGTACCGACACTGATGGAGACATTATTAAAAAATATGGCAATTTGTTGCTTTTCGAAACGTTTGACGCTGTTTGCGAATGTTGTGTCACACTTGGCACGCCAAATCCACGAGTGCAACCTGATGAAGATTGCTGAGTGCGAGGCTGATCAACAACATATGTGCCTGCAAGTATGTTTGATATACTTCTGTTTTGATTATTACTGAGAATTCTGTAATGATTGAGATAATCGGCGTTTTTGTGGCCCGTAATATGAACTGCATGCGTGTCCGGAATATTCCTCTGTAGCAGTTTCTGGCACAAGCGTTTTCTTACACTTGCGTTGGTGATTCGCTTCCCTTGTTGCAACTCGGGAAGGTCAGCTTGTTGCGCCATCTTTTTAATCAGGGTGTTAAGTTTGTTTTTCCCAATGGGGCCACGCAAAGACCATTGCTAATTGGGAACAGGGTTGATTGCCGCCAAATAAAATAGATGATCTGGGCCTGAAATCATAAAAGGATACATAAATTCTACTGATATAGTATCTTAAACCATAGGTTTCTTAGGCCCATTTCCGAAGAAGGTTTAAGGGCGTGACTCACCGATTAACATAGAAGTTCATCGAGTTCTTTCATTGTGCTGAGTGTATGACTCTCCCTGCATGCGGAACCAACATTCCCTCTGAAGGCTGGCATACTTTCCCAGTACCTTGCCCAAATAAGGTACTGAGGGAGTGTGTTTGAAAAACCCGGGACGATACCCCATCCGTGAATCAAACCAATGACCTCTGGTTCGAAAGGCAAGAATGCTTACGGTAAACCACTCGGCTAGTGCATAAAATACCCGTTCTACGAACGGTGAGTCGATTTTTGGTATGCGCCGTCCTCCGTCAAGGGGTGCATCTATAAATGTTCGTTTGTAAAGAAAGCACACCAGACGTCAAATAAATGAGACTCACAACTCAGCCACCGCAACTCTTTAAAACCCCAGGATTACCCCACTTTTATTTTTAAATATATTTTCATGCTTCTTCTACTCGGGTACAGCTTCTGGATGAAATGTTACTATCTGAAATTCACACCCATGACATATTCGTATAATTTATATCTCTTTTTCTGTGTGTGTATTTGTAAACGATATGAATTATAGAAAGTTTATTTGTAAAAAAGTATGAGAGTGGACCTTTGAAAATGGCTGATTACGATACATACAAAATATTGAAGTCTCGGTTTGATTGAGACTGTTCATGAACGGTAGTGAAATATGCTTGCTACGGCTCACGCCCCTAGCCCCGGGTTGAGCAGAACTCAATATTCATAAACTCAATAGTACATAATTTTAACCATCCCGAAGATGGCATGCATATGGCGGTTGACATAGCGACCTTTATACTTATTACACACCCCATGTCCAGCGGCGTGTAGTCCCAGTATCTAACACAATTCTATGCCCGAAGAGCGAAATAAACCAAAATGGAAATTGTACGTGTAAACACAACACTAAACATATAAATAAAGTTTTAGAAATGTGTGTGTAGACGTATGCTTTTGCATTCGCCTGCGTACATTCCCTGCATTCTGAGACAAGTCACAGTCACGTGATCCGTACATGTACCTACCTAAATCTCCTTAAGGATTATTTGTTTTCTTTTATTCTTTTATACTACTTTACCTGAAACATTTTAAAACTAAGAAAAACAAATCACAGAAATGTAAAGCAACATCCCACAAATGGAAGCTGTCGAATGAAGGAATACATTTGGGGTTTTCGGCGTACCAACTAGTGACGGGCAATCGGTTGAAATTGACAGTCGATCATGGGTTACATTCGGTTGGATGTAACAAATCGATGATCGATTATAATCGGTTAGTCAATAGTAAAAGTCATATTAGGGTTTATTACAGTTTGAGCCATATAAACATATATATGTATTTTGGGTGTTCTGGGCCACTAGGAGAGTCACCCAAAATAATCTAAAATCACCACACAAAAATTTTCAGTTTACTGAAAATTAAGTCAATTAAACTGGTTATTTAGCATGTCCCAGGCGCTAAATAACCCAAGATTTTAAGATTGAATTGTGAAAATGTTTTAAATTTGGATGTTTAAATTTTATTGTAAAATAGAGGTTAAACTATAAATTCTCAATACTTCTAAATTTTAAACATTCTTTATTATAATCCTTATAATACCAATATTCGTTATATTTTTTAAGTGTCGAAGCACCGCATTTACAAAAAATTTGAAATTGGGCAGTAGTACCCAATCCACAATTTAAACAAGGTAGAATTTTACAAGTTTTCATTTTATTTTTATGAACATTACAATATTTCGAATTTTTAACAGTTTTTTTGGTACAAATACCGTTTGAACTGATCTTTAGGAACTGACACGGAATCATTGCTTTATATTTATAGTAATAATTTTTTATATTAAATAAAAATATTTTTAGGTATAAAGAAAAGAGAAAAAAATGTCTGACACGAAAGATACTATAAATAATTTATTATCCCTGTATAATACAGGTATAATAGATAAGGAATCACTAAATATGGCACTGAAATCATTAGGAGGTCAACCAACCAAAATTGAGGAAGAAATTGCATCACTTAAGAAAGAAGTTAAAGAAATTGCATTAGTTAAGAAAAAATTGGAATTACTTGAGGAAGAAAATAAAGTCTTGAAAACAAGGGCAACTACCAGCCAACCTTTTGAAGATAAAAAGATAGAACCGACTAGTAAATCTTTTGAAAGTTTTAAGAAAAGAAGAAAGCTTAAAAAACTTAAGAAAATGCAGGCTAAAAAAGAATTAAGTCAAAATGATAAATACAAAAAACAAATGGCTAAAGTAATCCAAGAGCTGCAAAAAAATCAAAAAGAAGAAAAAAAAGAAAACAAATTAAAACTAGTTGACAATCCAAAATGCGGATATTTGAGAGCATACAAAATATCTGTAAATAAATACAAAGACCCTCAAAAACTATTTTGTGATAAGAAATCCATTATCACAAAACAAATCAACAAAGAACTGACAGAGATCAATGGATTAAAGTTTTCATTAGGTCTCACTGTAGATTTATTTAAAGATGACGGTGCTACCAAAAAATACGTCCGAACGGACGTTTTAGATAGTGAGCAAAAGGTAATCTTAAACTCTGAAAAAATAAATGAGTTTTATGATGAAGCATCTGCTTGTATACAACAGACCCTTGAAAAACATATAAGTGGAGGTTCAGGATTGGAGATTGATCACTGTGTTACGTTTTACTTAAATTTTGCAAAGTATGAACCATTAAAAGGTTCTTCATATATTCCTCTACCTAAAGCAGTAGCTGTTAAGAAAGCAATTATAAATGTGAAAAACAATGATGATAAATGTTTATTCCATGCAATAAATTCTGCTTTAAATCCAGCTGCAGATCATACATACAGATTATCAAAGTATCCTAGTATAGAGTTTTTGAAGAAAGATAACATTGACTTTCCCACTCCAATTTCTCAAATAACCAAAGTAGAAAAACAAAATAATCTTGCTATTAATGTTTATGGATATACCATAACAGGAAAAAATAAAAAGGTATCTGTTTTTCCATATAAAATATCAGAACAACCAAAAGATATTGAACGAATTAATTTGATCTTAATATCTGAAGACACTGAGGTTGAATTAGAGAACGAAGACGATCCAAATAATGAAGAAGGAATTATAGATGACAACTATAACCCTGATGTTTATCCCAACGAACCAAAAACAACAAAATATCACTATTGCTGGATTAAAAATTTAAATAGATTACTTTACGATCAAAACAAACATCATGGTAAAACTTACTTCTGCGATCGTTGCCTTCACGGCTTTTCTGGAAAAGGGCTACTTACCAAACACAGAGAAGACTGTGAGGGTATCAATAAAAATTCTTGTAGAATAGAAATGCCGCAAGAAGGTAAAAATACTGTAAAATTTAAAATCATCAAAATCAGATGCCTGTGCCTTATGCAATATATGCTGATTTTGAGAGTATAATCAAACCAGAATCAATTAAATTTGGAAAGAAATCTGAAATCACAAGTGTGCACGAAGCTTGTGGATTTGGATATCAAGTTGTCAGATATGATGGTAAAACAGAAGAACCTGTTAGTTACAGAGGTGAAGATACTGTTAAAAAGTTTTTAAATCACTTAGAATGTGAAAAGAGCAACATTAATAAAATATTTGCTCATCCAAAACCCTTAATTATGACACAACAAAATGAGGAAGATTATGAAAAAGCAACACACTGCTGGATATGCGAAAATGAAATTGGTAGGAAATGTGGCAAAAACTGTAAAGTAAGAGATCACTGTCATTTTACAGGAGAATACAGAGGTGCAGCACATAAAATCTGCAACCTAAAACTAAAAATAAAACCAAATAAAACAATTATTCCTGTTATATTTCACAACCTCAAAGGATATGATAGTCATCTCATTATGCAAAAAATACATAAAATGACAGGTAATATTACATGCATTCCAAACAACGCTGAAAAGTATATTTCATTTAGTGCCGGACAACTTAGATTTTTAGACAGTTTCCAATTTATGGCTTCGTCTCTGGAAAAATTGGTTGATGCAACAGACAAATCTGATTTCAAAATTACTAAAAATCAGTTTGGGGGACAAACAGATTTACTTTTACGAAAAGGTGTTTAACCATACGAATATATGGACAGTATGGAAAGATTTAAGGAAACGCAATTACCGCCTATAGAAAAGTTTTACAGTAGTCTTTCAGATGAAAGTAAAAGTTCCAAAGATTACGAATATGCTCAAAAAATATGGAAAGAGTTTAACTGTAAAACTCTTGGAGACTATCATGATTTATATCTAAAAACTGAAGTAACTCAGTTAACAGATGTGTTTCAAACTTTTAGAAAAACATGTATGAGTGCATACAAACTTGATGCTTTACATTACTATACAGCACCTGGATTATCTTGGGATGCTTTACTCAAACATTCAGAAATAGAATTAGAACTTTTGACAGACATTGACATGCACTTATTTATAGAAAAAGGTATGCGTGGTGGAATTAGTATGGTATCAAAACGATATGCCAAAGCAAACAATCCATATGTAGCTGATTATAACCCTGACGAGGAAAACAACTTCTTAATGTATTTTGATGCAAATAATCTTTATGGATGGGCAATGAGTCAGCCACTTCCATATTCTGGCTTTAAGTGGAGGGAATCAGAAACCTTGCCAGAGCCAAAAGAAGGAAAAGGATATTTTGCAGAAGTTGATTTGGAATATCCTAAAGAACTCCATGAATCTCATAATGACTATCCACTTGCACCGGAAAGGTTAGCAGTGAAAAAAGAATGGTTGTCTGAATACCAGACAGATCTGTTAGAAAATAATAGCATGATAAATACAGAACAACTAGTTCCTAATCTTATGGACAAAGAAAAATATGTGATACATCACAAAAACCTGGAACTGTATTTATCTTTGGGTATGAAACTAAAGAAAGTACACAGAGTAATAGAATTCAATGAAAAGCCATGGATGGAATCATATATTCGTTTAAACACAGAAATAAGGAAAAAAACTTAAATCACAATTTGAAAAAGATTTTTACAAGCTTATGAACAACTCTGTGTTTGGTAAACAATGGAAAATTTACGCAAGCGGACTGATATAAAACTAGTCAGAACTGACGGCTCTGAAAATGAAAAGATAAGAAAAATAATAGGCAAACCCAACTTTAACAGGCATATAAAGTTTTCAGATGAATTGTCAGCAATACATGTAAACAAAACAAAATTAACATTAAACAAACCAATCTATGTTGGGATGGCAGTATTAGATTTATCAAAGTATATGATGTATGATTGGTATTATAATACTTTGAAAAAAAGGTACGGAGATAACTGTACTTTATTATACACAGATACTGACAGCTTGCTTGTAGAAATCAGAACAGATGATGCATATAAAGATATGTCTGAAATGAAAGATGAGTATGACTTTAGTGATTATCCTCAAGATAACCCAATGCACGATGATACAAATAAAAAAGTATTAGGTAAAATGAAAGACGAATGTGTTGGTGTTGCTATAGCTGAGTATGTTGGATTAAGACCCAAGCTATATTATATTTTGAGAGCGGATGAACAACTCATTAAAAAAGCAAAGGGTGTGAAAGAGTATGTAGTCAAAAAACATATCAACTTTGAAAACTATAAAGATGCATTGTTTAACAAGAAAAAATACACCAATGAAATGAATATGCTACGATCAATAAAGCATCAAATATATGGCATAACAGTAAACAAAGTTACTTTATCACCATTTTACTCAAAAAGATACATCCGAGAAGATGGAATTAAAACTGATGCACACGGTTTCTATAAAAACTTATGAATTTGGGTATCAGCAGGAACAATAAGTAATTCTTCTTTGACAAATCCTCTTTGTGGCGCTGGTGCTTTCAAATAATAAACTCTTATGCCTTGCGTCACCATATAACTTCTAATCTTGTGAATATCTACACTCCACATTGGATCAGTTGCTCTGCGTCTTCCACCTTCTTGTTCCCCGGGTTGATATAAGTATCTTACACTTGCATTCATACAGATAGGATCATCTTTTAATATTTTTGTTTCAACAGGAGGAGGCTTTTTTGTCTCCGCATTTATGGCTTTAACAACTTCTGGTAATCTTTTAACCCATTCTCTATTACGTTTTTGCGAATCTATTTCCTTAGCATACTGATAGCCAAACAATCTTTCAGCTAATGTTCTGTTAAATATTTCAACTAAAGCTTGGTCTCTGTGTATTTCTGTTCTGCCCCGTCTGATATTTACTTTGTGTTTTGACATCAACTGCGATTCTGCACCCATAAATTCTCTGCCTGGATCTACTTGTAATAACTTTGGATATTTCAAATGTCGACTGTATATTTTTTCAAATGCTTTGGCAACTTCTTTACTATCCTTGGAAGTCAGTGGCTCTGCTTTTTTGTATCTACTTGCAATATCAACCACCGTCAATGCATATTTATATGTTTTACGTCCACGACCAATTCCAAAAGTATCATGCGGCAGAAATAACAAATCAGCTTGATGCACTCCATTCTTAGTAGAAACATCAAACCTGGGTCTAACTATTTTCTTCGGTGCAGGTATATAAATCTGCCACACAGCTTGTTTCTTTAAAAATTCTAATGCCTTTTTTTCACTGACACCAGCCTCTTTTGCTAATTTTTTAACTGCTGTGTAACCTCTCCAAAATCCTTTTGGGCTGTAATAAATCTTTTCCATTTTTTTCTACTAAATATTAAACTTTATATAACTGTAAAGAAAAAATGGATATCACAACTGCACAATTTGATGAACTGCTCGAAGAGCAATATCAAAATAGCACAAAGAAATGGACAGACTTGGAACTAAATAAAATATACACTATTACAGATACGAAAATAGTCCATGGTATTAACATTATTAGACAACGGTGAAGTATGGGCGCCTGATCATCTCAAAAATAAATTAGAGAAGAGTGCTAAACCACCATATTATATTCGACCACTTGGATTGAAACCATGTAAAAACAACAAAAAAAATAGGTATCATGCATATGACTTAGTCTTTTCAAAGTAAACTTAGTCATTTCAAATCCAAAAAAGTCTAAAGTAATTATAGTTTTAAACTATTTTTTTTATGAACTCAATTTATACGCTACAAATCCAGTTGCAGCCATGCCCACCACAATAAACGTAATTTCTCTATTCTGTTGATCCGGAGATGGTGTATAAAAATCACTCAACGTGGGCTCCGGTTCAAAAAGCAAATGTTTGCCATTTATGTAATAATACTGTTTCATAGCTTGGTCTACATCATCAAAAGTGTGCTCTGCATGATGCTCTTTTTGTAGTTGCTTATTAATAAAATCTAATCTCTCTGTTCTTTTTTTATTCCACTCCACGTGTGCTGCGTTTAATTGTTCCACTGCTTTGTCATGCCTTTGTCTTTCCTCATCTGAATGACTTCTCATTTTTGAAAAGAAATAATTTGAACCGCTAAACGCTAATGCATTTGTTAATGCGCCACCTATCATCAGTGCTACTGCACTTGCCATATTTTTATATATATTTTTTTAAAATTATTTCATAATATCCGCAGGAATAATACCTTGCTTAATCAGCATATCCTTTGTAGCCATTGCTAACATTATATCCACAGACAGCATCCCAACATTTTCTATATTAAAATCCACTTTAGGTGCTGGTCTTTTTAGTAGTTTTTTGCCAATCTCAGAATATCCAACAGTTAGAAGTGTTTCCACTCCTGCATGATACATCATATTTACAATTTGTTTTCCGTCAATACTTGCTGCCATTTGTTTTTATATTATTATTTTTTTTAAAATAAATTATTAAAAATCAAACGGGTCTTTTGGTGCAACATGAACAGGTTGCACAGCTACAGGTTGCGCAGCAGATTTCTTGTTATAAATATACAAACCCAACCCAGCAATGCCTACTAAAACCATACACGGTGGAATATAATTTTTGTATACGTTTATTTTGATTTTTTCTGGTTCTTCTTCACCTATTGCTATTTTTGTTATTTGATTTGCAGCATTTTGATTTGTAACATCTTGAAGCAAACGCTTTGCCTTTCTTGCCGCTGCTCCTTTTTTCCAGCTTCTATTCGTTTTGGATTTTTTACTTTTTGTTGTTCAATAGGTTGTGTAACAACAGGTATAACTTCACTCTCTTGGTTCTCCATTTATATTATCTATAATTTTATTTTTATTAAAATCAATATGTCTAACAGTTGTCAGTATTGCTGTAAATGGCGCTAAGCACATCCCATACCTATAATACAACTCACAACAAGCACTTGTCAAAGCATGATTAATAAATGGGTCTTCCTCCAAATCCTCTATCAGTTTTGGTGGATTGGTTACATTAAAATATTTTGATACTCCCATCACATATAAGTTAATAAAAGAATTGCCTAAAGTCTTGGTCATGCTTGCCCCAAGCCTTGATTCATATCTGTAGTAAAGTTTATTAATTTCATCCGGTGGCATGCCATCTATATTTGTGAGTTGTATGTCTTTACCCAAATATTGACGACTACCACCGCCAGCCACTATGGCTGATAATCTTTCTTTTTTTGTTTCTTGTTGCTTTGATTCATCTGGTTCCGTCTGTTCAGATAAATTTTGTAATAGTTCTTCCGCATTCATTTTTATATTATTAATCTTATTTTTAATCTTGAAATAAATATAAAATACAAAACAACTAGCTGCGATATTCATGCAACTAGTAATTGTTAGTATTGTTAATAGCAATGTTATTAACATTGCTATTTTTTCTATTAACATTATTAATTTGCTGCAAGCATTGCTATTAACATTGCTACTTTGATATGAGCAATGCTATTAGCAATACTATATTCATGGTCAGTATTGCTATTAACATTGCTACTTTGCTGTTAGTATTACTATTAGCAACAGTTGTAAAAAAATATATTTTGTAATAATAAAAAAAAAATATTATATAAGAAAAAATGGATTTGAAAATAACAGACGGTGAGAATAGTGATTATAACAAAAGTAAAATAGCACTGGATGTTATGACAAGAGATGACGTAAAATGTTGCATATGTGTTTCAGAAAGTGATTTTTTACAAACGTACGAAAAAGGTGCACAGGAAACGCCTGTAATTTCTGTGACAAAGGATGGTGTAGAATATTTTATATGTGAGCCAAGAGGGTATGTTTTACAAGCCCCGGAAAACATGAGTATTGATGTTGTACCGATATTGGTTAGTGCATTGAGTGTATGGGTTATATGGGACACTCTAGATTGTATTTTTAAAAAAAATTATTCAACCTAATAACCAGTTGGTTGGTCAGTCCTCAAAATTAACTTTGAATATTTAGTCTTAGCTAAAGCTTTTCTTATTCTGGTTCTCTCCTCCAACGTCGGAATAACATCATTTTCTCTCAAACAATTTTCATAACTATCTCTGTCCTTGGTGTAAAATATACACAACCATTTTGCTTGCTCTCT
Organism: Cyrtodaria siliqua; assembly: GCA_037043455.1. Classification (NCBI taxonomy): domain Eukaryota; kingdom Metazoa; phylum Mollusca; class Bivalvia; order Adapedonta; family Hiatellidae; genus Cyrtodaria; species Cyrtodaria siliqua. Next base: position 68,480 of record JAWPHD010006530.1, read on the forward strand.
CAAATCTTTCAATACAGAATTAAATCATTGTGAAAAAACCCACACTGATTGTTTAGCGTGACGACCAGAGAATGCCAACTCTGATAACATATCTTTTTTCTTTGTTAATTCTTTTGTGGCTGAGCAATCGTCAATAATGTATAATGTGGGCTGGCCAGCATATTGTTTGAAAAAGAAACGCAACAGCTCTTGTAACATTTCTTTACCGTTGCTCACGGGATTGACAATTATTATTTTTTTATCTTTTGGGTTTTTCACATCTCCTATCCAGGATCTATTTTTATAAGCCTCGTTCCACTCTATGGTTGGACACAATATAATTATATGTTTAAAAACTCCAACATACTCTTGTTCAAGTATGTCAAGAACAAACTCTGTTTTACCACAGCCTGTCTGATCACAAATAATGGCACTGTGTGAATATTTAGGATATTTTTGTTGCAAACTAGTATCCTGCTTCTTTGAATCTTCCATCTTCGAAATTGATTTGCGCATCTTGTATTATATATATATAAATATTTAAAGTTTGATCTGCATCTGCTTTTTTATTTATTGATATCGTTATGCCTTCACTGCCGTTTTCTATTCTTCTTCCACTGCCGTGTTAAATTGTCCTCACATGTTCTAAGGTCAAGCCACAAAGCATATGATTTTGTCAAATAGGTCTCAAGAGAAACACTGGTAAAGTTTAAGTCTCTCGCTGCTATTTCTGTCTCTTTGTTTCTTTTTGATGTCAAGGCAAAATATTTGTTAATTTCATCCCAATGTTGATATGCCCTCATGCCCTGACTATACAACTGATTTGGTACTCCCTCTATTGTCATTTCAACCTTTTCAATCTTTGGGTTGTAATAGGTTTCTGTGCTTGTTCTTTCTGGGTCTTCAAACAGCATTAAAATACCATTCATGCTCCGTGCTGGTACATTAATGTTGATGTTCCAAAGAGTATCAGATTTGTTTGCTATTATTTTTCTATGTCGCAAGATACGATCATACATAAATGACATCTTACCATTGATTTGTTGTCTTATTTGTCTGGATAATTTAACATCACTAACCGTATCAAATTCCAAGCAGATAGTTTTTATTACATAATATGCATCAGCATCAGTGCTTTTGATAACTTTGTTATAATCGTTAAACGTTAATTCATATTCTAACCTATCACCAAGCCCCGCTTGATAAAATGGCATATGACTTTCTAACATTTCAAAGTCCAGTGGAATACAAAATCTATTTCCAAAAGCTGCTGCTATAGCTTCATCTCCGGTGTCTGCGGAAGCATCTCCCGCGCTAACTCTATGTTTTAGCATGTTTGATTTACCAATACCTTGGTAAGCAGTGTTTAATCGTTCAGTAGGGCTTTTCCATAAATCTACATAACAATGATATATATCACTGTCATCTATTGACATGACTTCATTGCCACTTATTCTTATTGTCATTTTTTTTACAATTGTTCTACCCAGATTTTGAAATAGAGTAGCGTTGGCGTCTGTTCTGCTTTTAAGTTCTATTTCAAAGGCAAGACGAGCAGTACGAGGAACTATCACATCATTAGTACTTAGATTGGGAAATCTTACAAGCAGTTGCTGGTTTTGGTCTATTGTTGATGGATTATTAGTTATTACTACACTTGTGCGGATGCCTTTGGCACCATGAGGTTCTCTTAGTTTTCTATGAGGGTTGAGTTTGTTTCCATAAGCCGACATTGTTTTTATTTTTTAAATATATTTTTTAAAATTAAATAAAATAAACAATGGCTGAAGGAGGATTTGAAAATCCTGCGTTCGATATTGAAGATATGACTGAAGAAGACTTAGATAGAATACTTGAAAACGAATTTATACAACCTGACCCAGAATTTCAGACAAATTGTAAATGAAAATAAGCTTATTGATCAGCTTGAAGGAGTAGATAAAACAGAAGAACAGCTTACACAAAAAAAGTGGTTAGTAGATCAATTTTTTACTGAAGTTAATGCTGAGATCAGCGGAATTGATTATAAAAATGATTTTAGTGTGGCTGAGGACGAAATCGGTAGAACAATGTTATATACAGTTGGGATGGATGATGTTCCACTTACTTATTATAAGGGAAATAATCCAAACGAACCAATCAAGTTTTATAAGCTGGACACTTTAGTTAAAAAACATGGTGTTGATTTCGTAAAAAATAATTTAAACATTTATGATTATTTAGTTCCACGTGAAAGAAAGGCTCAGGGTAGGGCAGAATTAGCATCCTTGGCAAAAACAAGAGATACCATCACAAAAGAAGGAGAAAATATACCAATGCAAACTTTTTCAACAACTGAAGATGTACAAAATACAGTAGATGCTGTAAATACAATTGAGAGTGATTTGAGTAATACAATAGATGAAACTCATCCTAAAACTGCTGTTCAACCAGAAAGTCTAACACTGCGAGAGATACGAGGTTTAGATAAGGTATTGCAAAGCTTTCGTGGAGAACTTACTAATAATCTCTCAAAGCTCACTGAGCTTGATAAAGATATAACAAAAGAAAAACAAAAGTTAGAACAGGTTAGCACCCCCGGGCAGGAGGATGAGTTTCAACAAGAGCGCATACGTGACAGAATAAAACAATTAGAAGATGAAAGAAGTGCACGACTTGAAGCGGCAAGTAAAAACAAAGAAGCATTACGCAGTCAAATAAACAGGATAAAAGAAACTATTAATAAGGTGTTAAAAGAAGACACAACATTGGGTGAGAGGATCAAAACCTTGTTTAGGGAGCAAGGTATTACTATTGTTAGTATTTTGACTGCCTTTGGTATGATTATTGGGGTATTAGTTGATGCCATTATTCCTACAACAGGAGGAGGGACTGCACCTGTTCCAACTCCAAAACCTGATCCATCAAGTGTAAAAGACTGGATAAAAAAACAACTACTTAATCTTGGTAAACTTCTTGCCAACCTAGCTGGTAAAGCTGCTGCAGCACTTCCAGGAGTTATTGGTGCAATAGTATCATGGCTTTTATCTGCAACAGGTAATGTTATTAATTGGCTTGGTAACAATCTATGGGCTCTGCTTGTGTTTGTTTCCGGGTTGTTATATGTGGCAGCCAAAGAGTGGTTTAGTAAATATCGTAAATAAGTAATGCAGCAAGACCCATTACTATAGTACCAACAATTATAGTTGTTTTGTTATCTTCGTGTTCATTCGCTATTTTTTTTATTTCTGGTGGGTTATGCTCCACAGTTTTATGTATTGTTGATTTATCGAAGTCCGGCAGAAATTTCTTTGTTGTGGTGCCTTGAAAAGGTTGAATATTTCTTGGTGGCACTGGTTTTAAATTTACATCATTGTTCAATCCTAATGCTTGTGCATCGGTTGCTATTACAATTTCATTATTGTAGTCTTGTATTGTTCCAATTCTTAATTCCATGTCGCTCGGAGACATATACAATCGACTTCCGTAGACAAAATTTACTTTACTTCTTGCATATTTTAAGGTGTTTTCATATCTTGAAATTTGACTGGGCAAGTTGATGGGGCTATTTATTGCGTCCTCTACATTTGCTAAAAAATGTTTCTGTGCATCAAATGCTGTCCCAGTTCCAAGTATATCAGTTCTTGTTTGTGATTGTGAACCAAGAATTGCCCAGCAGTATGTTCTAATGCTGTCATTGATTCTTTCTACTCCTGCTCTTGTAAATCCAGATGAACAATCTAGTATAAAAGTAGACCAGCTGTTGTCAGCCTCAGATCCTTGTGCAATGTAATCAATGTGATATGTTTTATCACTCTCATAGACTGTGAAACTCATCGTTTTGTTGTCGTATACAGCATTTATCAAAGGATGATAACCAATATTTGTCCAGTAATTATAAATTGTTCCTAGACCATTATTATAGCTTTGTTTCTGTCTCCAGTCCGAATTTAAGTCAACATTAAACTCCTTGCATATTCTCTGGTACGCGTTTCGGTTATATGTGTTATTAAACGCATTCCAATTTGAGTCTTGCGGTATTGCTACACTCATCTCAAATAATATTCTTCTGACTTGGTAATAGACATGAAATCGAAATAACGAACCAACCAAAGTATCAGCTTTTAGATGGTTGTTGAAATCAATGCCACATCCAGTTGTTGCACACCAAAGTTTAACTGGTTTTGCCAAAATAACATCCAATCTGTTCCCCAACGTTGAACTATAGCATCTGATTTGACGTATGGGAGTTTGTATTTTTCAAAGACATTGGGAAATGATGCTTTAAAGTCTTTACCGTCTGATGTAATGACTATGTTTTGATTTATTATATCTATCACTTTCTTGCTAAAAGTATTTGAATAGTGAGCATCTGGGTTATATTTGAATTCTTTAGAAATCATTTTTATTTGTGTTTTTATATATATATATTAAAAAAAATATGTTTCATACAATTTCAAACATAGACAACTCTATTAACTTACAACAGTATATCGATAATAGAAATGGAACTAAGCGCGTCGGATTAAAAAGTTTTACATACACTATCGGTTGGTATAATATTATTAATGAAACCATAAAGACAAGAAACCCAGATAAAATAAATCATTTACCAGGTGGACTCTATAACTTTCAAGACCTGGTAGAATATTTTAAATTGCTAAATGAAAAGATTATTCTGGACAATATTGTCCAAAATGGTGCAGCCATTATACATACGCCAATAGAGACACGTATGTCAAGCGGTCTTTCAAAAATGCTGGGATTCAAGGACAGAAAATGGTTGACAGGTACTAATATGGGAGATTACCCAATTAATTTAGCTCCTTATAAACAGCTATATGTTCATCTGGAACAAGTTAATACGAGTAGTAATTATTTCAATGGCGCACCAAGCACTATTATACGGGTTGTACCTGTAGTAAATAAGCAGTTTGGAGATATAGTATATACAAGTTTTTATCCTGAATATCACTGTCTTATGAATGGTGCAATTTCTGAATTAAAAATAGAAGTCAGAGATGAGTATGGCAACAAGATAGATAATCGCGATTTGCCTATGAGTTGTGTTTTAGAAATTATTTTAAAAATATATTTTTATAAAAAAAAAGACAATGAGTATATATGGACCAACAAGACCTAAAAAAACAGAAGACTTAAAGGCTTTGATAAATGATGTTCAAAATTTATATAGGCGAGTTGTGCCTTTTGTTGGCCAGTTTAATCATTTAAAAAATAGAGTTGATAATCTTAAATATGGAATTATAACAGTATTTGCAGAGGCTAAGGGCCCACTTGTGTCGAATAAAATACTCTCATTTGGTAACGGCGGGGCAGAAAAAAATGTGGGGCATGTAATGACACGCCGTGGACGGATTATGGGAATAGGTTTAGCATGTGAACGATTAGTTGGTAACGTAACTGTAATAGTTTCTGTCAATGGTGTTGAACAACCAAATTCACATCATTCCACGCAATCATGATAACTTTGATAATCCTTTAGAGATTGGCGCTGGTTCTGTTGTTAACTTTGTATGCAAGGTTGCCAACGCTACAGCTGTAAATACGGTGGCATCATTATTAATTGAATTAATTTAATTTTTTATTTATTAATAAAAAATGAAGCAACCAACAGCACCAAGTTTATATCCTGAGTTGTCAGTGGAAGACGGACAAAATTATAGATTACAAAAGATTTCAGAAATTGAAAAAAAGTTAATTACAGAACGAGATATACGTCAGTCACTTTATAAAAAATATAAACGTGGTATTAATATTACAGATGGAACTGACACTACCTTGATATCTGCAGGTGTTATTATGACTGGGATTGGATTTGTTATTCCAGTTTTGTTACCTTTGGAAATAGCAGCAATAGTATGTGGAGCTACAGGTGTTTGTGTTAATTTTATCAGACGCAAGCTTAATGTAAAAGCTCAAAAACATCATGAAATAAAAACTTTGGCAGAGGCTAAGTTAAATAGTATAAAGCAGTTAATATCAAAAGCGTTGAGTGATGCACAAATATCTGATCAAGAGTTTAAGATGATTTTAGATGAGTTAGATAAATATTATAGTTTAAAAGAAGACACCAAACAAAAAAAGGCTAAAATAAGTGAAGCTCAAAAAAAAGAACTAGTGGAACAGGGAAGAAAAGAAGCAATGGCAACATTACAAAAAAGTCTAAAAAGTGTGTAATAAATTGTTTTAGTAATGTGTATGAGTACGATCCACCACCTTTGTATTCAAGGTCTGAAAATTGTTAATTGAATGTAATTTTGATAACAAATCGACAAATTTGTTTTGTATTAAATAAACATTTTATAATTTTGATAAAGTAAAAAAAATTTAAACTTGCAATCTTCACTACCCCTATTTTAAAAAAGTTTTAATTAATCAATTAAAATCACCATTTCATGGTGATTTATTATATATATATATGTATTTTGGGTGTTTCTGGCCCAAACTCGAGCAGCGCGAGATTTTTAAATATTGAGCAATTTCCCCACGGCAAAATAAAAGGAATTTGGGTGATTCTCCTAGTGGGCCAGAACACCCAAAATACATATATATTAAACCTACATTCCAGAAATTCGAAACCAGTATTTAAATTTTAAGAAGATCATTATTATTTTTTTCTTCATGTGTTAAACTAGATCATTTATTTTATTATATACTTTCCAGTGAACTTGAATAGTTGATTTTATGATTGAAATAAAACCTTATATTTGCATTGTTTATATTTCACATGTGAAAATATATTTTCACTCAAAATGACGTCATGCAACTGTTGACGTTGTTTACATTGTTGACGTTCTTGACGTCATGGTTTTGGCGCATTATGTTTTTTTCTGCATACATTTCCAGGTTGTGAGTATATAATAAATAGAATATTTGTTCGTTTGTCGTGAATATAGGATTTATATTCATCTCGAAATGAGAAAACTCAAATATTTTCACTCGTACTAAAGGACTCGTGAAAATATATTTTCTCACTTCTTGATGGAAATAAAGCCTATATTCACTCAGAGCAAACAAATATCCTCTATATCTTTAATTTGTCATCAACTGATCATCGGTTACAACCGACTAAGTGGTACGTCACTAGTACATCACTAGTACCGACACAAAACAGGTTATATGACACCAACAGGAGAAGAACATTTCAGGTCCATTTTTCCATCAATGAATTAGTTCATGCATGAAGTAGAAGCATGTAGTTTAAGGGAAAAGTCATGAAGAGTATGGTATAGTGGGTATTTATATACAACAGACGAATGGTCACTGTCTCAAGACCATCAGGAGAATACTTGGAATAATTAGTGGCAAATCATATGATTTCTGTTTGTATATATCAGTTTTTCATTGATATGCTATTACTGAAACCATGTTGGCAGCAATGTTATAGAAGTGACTTCATTCAAATACAGGACTTTTTAAGCATTTAGTGATTTTCAAAGAAAATAAATGCCCGTGCTCAGAACCACCACCACGCATGCCAGAATGCAATGTGTTATTCATCCAAAGCTGGTTTATCTTGCTGGTCGTACAGCATATCAATTTCTGCGTCTGTGGCTGCCGCTGCTGCTTTTGGTTTATTTCCCATTAGTTTTGTCTTCAAATCCTTCCCTTTACTGAAAAAAAAAACAGCAACGTTTGTGCAAATGGTAGCCCCCTTGCTATCGTTGTACAGCAATCGTACTCTTTCAGATATCCGTTGGATGCACATAGTATATTTTATTATATGCTTGATCTGTTCAGCAACTAACTAAATTAATGTAATATCAATATCACCCAACATTACATCCAGTCTATGCACTTACATTCAGTGTTATGCATTCTTGGCAGTGGGTGAAGTCTATATATTGTTCTTGCATACCAGACACGGATGTATCCATCGTTTTACCGGAGCTAGATATTTCCATCTTACCCTTGGGTTTAGCTAAAATTCACGTGCTAGTACGATTACGTAATTCTCAGCAGACACTATCTCAACGTATTTGATTTAATAAAAGAACAAATATAATATATCTGTGGTTTGCAAGAAAAATAATCCAAGACAAGGGTATACAGTGTATTAAGTGGAAAATATTAGTGTTAATGGACCCATTTACAGTTGGCCACTATGCTTTCCTCTTTAATTGTGCTATCACTGGACAGATTGTGGACTCTATGATGACGTCCACCTAAAGCCCAAAAGGACGGTGACGTTTGATGTTTGTCTGCAATCTTGTCTTGTCGTGCCCGCAATGGTTTATTCTCTTGTTCCTCTGGCTTCTGCCAAATCATTGAATACCTTCTTAGTGGCTTTCTATGCTATTGTTTTTCGTATTTATATATACACAAGCATCTTTGGGTTTTACTTTTATTGCCTATTAATGCTGCATTGTTGGTTAGAGAATAGTTCATGGCGGGGATAAAGTTTTTACACTGTCCCGTTTTAATGGGATGACAGTAGGGTAAGTGTGTTGTTTGGTGCACCCTAGAACCTGGTTTAAACACCCCCAGTGGCCTTTTTTTGCCACTGACCGTTCCAAGGAGGTAGCCCTATTATCAACCCTTGTGTGTTTATGATGTCTTATTTTGCCTTTTATTCATTTATATATAGTTGTTCTTTGTTTCTGTGTATGTTTGTGGTTGACTGTCGTCCGTGAATGCTGTTTTCACTGTTCGATTTGTATATATGTTTTTAACGGTAGGGACCTGGCTCTAAGTTACAACACATTGTCTCATAGTGGTAAACATTTGTGTATACTTTTAATTGAATTCAGTAGTAGATTTAGAAGTGTAATATTTCTGGAATCCAATGATAGATACAAAATGTATAGCAACACATCGTCATATGTTAGTGAACGAGTGTGTATAACATTTCAGATACAGAAGTTATAGCAACACATCCTCAAATGTTGGTGAACGAGTGTGTATAACAATTCTGGAATCCAATGATAGATACAGAAGTTATAGCAACACATCCTCATTTGTTGGTGAACGAGTGTGTATAACAATTCTGGAATCCAATGATAGATACAGAAGTTATAGCCCAGACACTAAATTCTAAGAAATTACATATTAATTACTAAATACAATGGCCATTATTACAACTTTAAATAAAACGACATACATGCACAGCTCCTTCAAATGAATAAATAATGAAAATACATTATGCGATGGGTATCTTTTTTGTTGTGGTTGTTGTATTTCTCTCTCTTTTATTATGAATGGTGAAAATGTAATCTATTTAAAAAATACTTAAGGGCCAAAAGCTGCCGCAAAACATCATATACTTTTAAGTTTACTCTTGATTATGTATGTTTTAAATCGAAACGTATATACAAACCATGTACGTAAAAAGTTAAAAATAAAGATGTTGTATTTAAAAAAAAAAGGAAATTACCTTTAGTAACCTTCAAAGTACATGTGTGACCTTGACCTTAAAGATACGAACCTGGCTCTCAGAAACATTTATTTCTAAACCGATTTTCAAAACTAAACTATGTTTATCTTCTCTAAAACCGCCAGTTCCAAAGATACAAAATGTATGTACTTATTTTTAAAATAATTCATTTTATTGCTGAAACCTTTGGCTGCAACAAGCGCCCCAACAATGTTTATAAATATATGAAGATAAATGCACAAACTATGCGTACAATAATTCAACTGATTGTTGATTGGTTTCCGAACTCACGTATTCACTCGTTTAATACACGGCGCCTAATAATTTTATTTATGTTTCTATATCATAATGTGTCATATATTTTACATACAATTCCGTATAAAGTCAAAGGTCAATAAAACGCCGGAAAAACACGCTCCGTTAAACTCAGTGAAATAATGCGCCCTGTTTTTAACGTTTATGATCAAGAGTACTTGCATGTACATACAGGTTACCGTAACATTTCGTATAATATAATGTCAATACCGTATCAAGGTACTTCACAAAATAATAGTGTTTCCATTTATTACTTCTCATTCCGATGCACTTACCAAACAAACATAAACATATAAGCCGGTTTACTTCCTGCTGGCAAATAATAAGCAAGATAACAATTACAGATGTTTTAAAAACCCTTCTTTTCAACGATTAGCCACAATATGATACAAACGATTGTAATATATTAATTACAGTATGATATTATAAACACATCTCCTGATTAAAAGACTAACCAGCTAACAGCAGATGAAATTTTGAAGTTGTTTGTGTTTATATTTTACAGATATGCGATCAATAATGCGTGTTTCGTTTGATTTAGCATTGTCTCGGAGAACTTGAAACAAGTATGACAATGGCTAATTTGTTAAATGATGAAGAATAAATTCAACATCTGGTTAAAACGTTCTTAAAACAAACAAAAAGTATATCTAGACTAACAGATATATTGTGTATTGCCATAACGCATCTTGCCAAGCATTGTATTACATAATAAAATAGTAAATTTGATTAATTATATAATTTTCATATAAATCTAACATATTTCCTAAACGTGTTTGCATTTACCAGTTTAATTATTATCTGAATGAGTGAGTTTTAAGTTTTATTAATGAAAGTACATCATTAAAGCACATCATCAGGTATATACTACTTATAATGAACAATAACTGTCTTGTTGATAACTAGTATATCCTAATAATATGAGTCCATATTAGTGAAATAACAGGCCAACAATCATAGCAGAAAAACGAAATAATTCTAATAAAACTATTAATAATGACATTATATTTATTAAACGAGGGTAATGCAATTATTACAAAACTAGTTTATTTACAGTCATCAAATATTTACAATGCAGTAAGAAGTACGATTTGAGGAAACTACTTCTACAAACACGTTGCATCCTTCTGTCAAACACCAGCGGAATCTCCCAGACAGTCAAACACCAGTGGAATCTCCCGGACAGTCAACCACTAGTGGAATCTCCCGGATTCCAGTTTGAACTCGTCAACTCTGTGTGAGCGTAATTTCGTCGCTTGAATAATGATTTTGAATAACTTTCAATACATTTCAGTTCAAACTCCTCATCAGTCTCCGAAAACAAGTAAAGAATATAATTAAATCAAGTGCAGTTCAAAGCAAAGTTTACCTACCAGAGTAAGGATTTGTATTAAATGAGTGAGTAGATGCTCAAATATGTAATAGTCTAAATACATCATCGCATGTGATTAGTTGCAATTTGTAGCCTTTAATTTGCATTTATAATTGATGATTAGCGAAGTAGATGTATTTTATATGGATGAAAATTGTCTATTAAGAAGTAGTTGCATGTTATCACGAAGCACGTGTAACGATTCATGTGGAAAATTGACTTATAAGTTAAATAGTTGCATGATATAATGATCTTAGCGGAAAAATGACGTAGCTGACTAGTTACGTGTTTGAATGATTCATTTGATGATAAGCAAAGAAGTTAATGTTAATCACATGATATAAATCGATCCACAAACACTTAGTATAAGGGTACTAGCCATGGCAAATATCACGCACATGTTCAAGACAATCTACATGATAAATACAATACTACATCAGTTCCTAAAAAGTAGGAATACAATATGGATATAAAAATCGAACAGGAAAAGTAGCATTCATAAACAAAGAACAACTTTAAAGATGAGCAAAAGGCCAAATTAGAGATCACAAACACAAAAGGGTTGACAATAGAGCTACCTCCTTGGAAGGGTCAGTGGCAAAAAAGGCCACTAGGTCGAACAGGAAAACAGAACACAGTCAAACACATTAAGTGACACTATGTTTAAGGATGAAAATGAATCAATGAAAGTCATTCAGTAGGATTTAATATTGTATGGCCTGTAGCAATATTAAAGCGTTTATTACGGCAGTTTAGACAATTACACTCTGTGGACTTAAATTTGTTCAGCACTCATATTTCTATTAGATAATATTTTCGTCAGGTATGGAACTAAGTTTTTAGACAAAATATTCGTATCCTTATGAGCTGTGCACCTCTTGAGCAGATTTGTTCTTGTATTGTTATGAAAGAGATTTCATGTTGAGTCTTTCATCCGATACACGGGTGGATGTAACTGAAACATTTAATGACCCCTCCCGTTTTCTGGATGACATATTGCACAATGTCAATTCTTTCTTGTCTACTATGGTTTATACTATCATCCGATATTTTTTAAATTTTAACAGATTGTTGAAATGAATGAAAGCTCGGACGAGTTTGAAAACCAGCTAGATCAGACCATTTACACCGGAGTCATGGCCCTTTATTTTCTGAAATATGCTATAATTTGGCCTCGTTAACACAAAAGGGCCTTCATATTTCATCCTATCCTTTTCAAACTTTACCAGATTGTTCATATCAATGAAAGCTTGAACGATTTTGAAAACCAACCAGTTCGAAAAAGTAACACCGGAGTTATGGCCCTTGAATTAGTTCAAGAATGCTGTATTTTGCCTCGTGAAGACGATAGGACCTTCATTTGGCGGATTGCAGAGAAAATATGCAGGGATTATCAGTATCAGTTATAGACCGTTATTCGGTGAGTGGCGTCCTTTAAGTAGAAGTTAGTTTAGCCCGGTGCAGAATAGGGCATACATGTTATACTCATTCATATGTATTACATGGTGAGCAAATGCCAGAATGTGTACCCTATTTTGAAAGACAATACCAAGTTAATAGATTGAAATAATTATTTGATATCGATTTGTCTTGTTTTGGAATTTTTAAAGACATCAGACTGTATAATCCATTGTAATATGTTCATATTTGGTTTTAGTGGTTTACACGCCTGCTGACGGGCATTTGCTGATCCACATATATAAAGTTATACGTTTATCATATCATCCCTATTTGTAAATAGTTTTAACAAAAATACATTTTTACATTATTATTGTTTAATAACTTCCATAGGTTTTATATTTCGACGAGCTGTAAAACACCATTCGTTCGTTCTCATTGTTTGCATGCAAATACATACACGTATAAATTAACTACACCACATATCATTTGAACATCATCTTTAAATAACTGTACAAGGTAATTGTAATTAAATAAATATGTGTTAATTTAATACATATGGATTTAGGGGCATCATTAGATGGATGAAAACAATTAAGTTGAAGGACTAGGTCTCGCTCGGTAGTATGTAGTACGTAGCAAAGAGAAACCAAATCAACTCATCGCGTTGATGGTGGTCGACGGTAATAAAATATTAACAAAATATTAACTTGAAGAGTTTGTTGCTGCCAAATGATTACCTTTTCACTATTTATTGACATTCCCACTAGCGTTTGTTTAGTTCTGTGTGGCGGTCGTAAAAAGTCGCACCGACTACAAATCAGTAGTGTTATTATTTACTGGTCCTTTGGGATCATCAATCTCATTCTGTGTTGCTTTAAAGTAGAATATCGCTTAAGCTGGTGCTAGGAGGCGTGAGGGGTGTTGCATCTTATAATTAATTCTCATGAACTGACTCTTTTCTCTCTTGTTTGTGTTTGTTGCTTTTTCACCTTTTCAGCATTTATTTATGTAATTATAAAGATGTAAAACGCCTTTATATAATATACCAAAGGTCAACATTTGTTTTTATTAAGAATTATTTGAAGTCTTATTTCATATATCACACTTTGTGTTAAATATTAACCATAAACATTGTTAAATGTCTGAGTAAAGCTATTACTATTTTGATTCACAATTGTTATCGTTTGTTTAAGTAGTGGAATACAAGTAGATGCAAGTGTATTCAGAATGTAAACATCCAACACATGAGAATATCAGGTTAGTGCCTGATCCTATCCAGTTTATCAGGTGAGTCTGAGAAAAAAATTCTTCATATTTTCGTGCCGAACTTGATAAACTGGGTACGATCAGGCACTAACATGATATTCTATTAATCATGTTGATCGTTTAAAATCATTTAATTTACCTTTTTTCCATTTTTCCGTCATTTCTTTCCGTTCAAAACTACTCTTACGTCATCAAATATACCCTGACGTCATCAAAAGAGGTGCTGACGTCATCAAATAAAGTGCACCTGACGGAATAGGAACATAACTGCCGAGATAAGGTTTTATCTCAGGCACCCTGTTTGTCGGCAGAAGTAAGCAGATCGACATGATAAAACAAGGATCGCATAGAAACCGCAGTAGGAGACACCACAAACAAACACAAGTTGGCGAAATTGATAACGCCTTGGGATGATCAGCGGAAATACTACTATGTTGCTAACCAAGATCCTTGGTGCACCAAAACTCACTCTTAGTATTTATAATCCCAATAACACTTGACAGTGTAAATAAAGAAATTATAAGCCGACTGACTTCTCGAACGAACGATCGCTCTACTGGCTATGACAGTTTGAGCAAAATAAATAAATAAATAAAACAAAGCAGATTAACATAACATATGAAACACAAGTTCCTCCCCCTACCAACCCACCAAAACAATAACAAAAAGGTCTGTTTTTACGAATGAGAAAAAACACCGCATGAGCTCTTGGTTCTTGAGAAATAGTCTTGTTTAACGACGGCCAAATTTATTGACGGGTATGGAATTTGTACATATATCTGATCTGAAAGAACCACGCAAGTATGCTTCTTTTGACCTTTCGTCAAATTCTACCCAGCATACTGACGTCATTTCGAATTTTCAAATTCATCACTGATATTCGGCAGGTGCCCTCCTCTTTTTTCAGGACTTCATCCGCGGTGAGGTAATTCGGTGTGCATACAAAGGTCATTTCACAGTTACACCGAAACCGAAACGAAACCGAACCGAACAAATTAGGATGTACTGCCGCAAACGAGGGTTTCCACATATACGGCGAAACCGAAACCGAAACCGAACCCAAAACGAAAGCGAAACGAAAACATGCACGAATTGGATTTCTACTTTTTTCGGATTCGGTCTCAAATAGGTCTCTAGGAAACTCAAACTTGAAACATGTGACAAATGTAAAAACGATTAAAAATGTTAAAACAAAATCATATATGTACGAACATACGACAAATGTAACACGTTTGGTGACATATGTAAAAAAAAAAAAAGTGACAAAAGTGAAGAAAAAAGCTAACAATTGTAAAAAAAAAAAGTAACATAATATTATGTAAAAAAAAAAAAGAACACAAATGTAAAAATATATTTCTAAACGTTATTTTTTTTTAGCTCTGTTGTTCAAAGGTCATGACCATGACGTGGTCCGTCCGTCCGTCCGTCTGTCCGCCCGTAAACTTTTGTTTCTGACTACTTCTCCTCAGACACTGCTTGGCCAATTTTGACCAAACATCACATGGATGATAATTAAATGAATTACTTTTTAGATTTGCTAGCATTAGGTCAGCGCGACAGCCAGCATGGCCGCCATTACCATATATTGTCAAAACCTTCTAAAGAACCACTTGACTGAGTTCGACAAAAACAATTTTAAATGATCGCCAACACCTGGCCTATCAGATTTGTTTAAATAAAGTCCCTCGGATAAAACATGATCGAGCCCCGGGGTCCAAAGTTTGTATATTGAGATTTTACATGTTTTTCATAGACTGATATAGGAATAAACATTAATAAAACCCCTTCTTCTCTGAAACCGCAATGTACAGAGCTCTCATGTATAACATGTAGCATCAGCTTATGTCTTCTACTAAGTTTGTCAAATGTTAACCCTGTTGTCAAATTTCACCCGTCCCAGGTGTCAAAGTTTTACATAGGCTTATATAGGAAAACAAATATTCTTCTCTGAAACTATGAGCCAGAGGTTTAATATTTTGTATTTACTATAAGCGTATGGCCCTCTAACCAATCATGTTCAAATGGTGATCCTGCGGTCACATTTGGCCCCGCCCCAGAGGTCACATGTTTTACATAGACTTAGATTATCAGCTGATAATGAACACGACACAATAATGCAAGATTACGTTTATTAGCAAACTAACTTTAAAGCACGAATATGATATTGGTCAAGTGCTAATGAATGGTAATTGATCCCTACAAACACAATGACAGGGGACAGCGCCTATTCAGTTTGGATTTAATTAATAAATGAGGCTCTACCTATATACATGTTATTTTAATATATTAAAGTGACTGGAGGTAATCTAGAAAAAGCATAGGCAAAAATAAACATACGACTAAAACCATGTGATTCAGTTTTATACTCAATGGACATAATTATGCACTACCTTAGGACATATTTATGTGTTGTTTTGGCAATTCTTACAAATATAGCTTTCTCATGTGCCCCCTAACCCCACAGCCTTTTTCTCCATTTTCCATCCGATCTTTACCCCACGCCCCTTCCGACCCCGCGATTTTGTTTATACATATTTCTGTGTTATTTTTGTTTATCAATTCTACACCTATAGCTATGTTGAGCCCCAGCCTCACCCCAATCCCCCGCCCCATTTTCAACACCACCGCAATTTTTCATGAACGGGCGGGCACCTGGGTAGATCCACCGACGTTCCGCAAGCTGGATAGCTTCCTCACATAGAGATTACTAGGCCCCTGATGGATCGAACCTACTGCATGTGATTTCAAGTCAGAGACTCTAACCAACCACTCTGCCACGGACGCCCCGCATAAATTATAAAAAGGCGCACATAATTAAATTCCAGTTGGCAGCAGTACGTTGTTACTATGTGAACATCTGGACAGCTGTTGAATGGAATGGCTGGCCTTAGGGTGGTGTGTTCGAAGTCTTTGGTAAAAGAGGGACTGTCAGGATTCCAGCGTATACTCAGGAGTTGTCGAGCCCTCTGTAACCAATTCGGCGTACCTGGTCGTAGACTATTTTAAAGCAGCTGAAGCTGGCGTTTGATTGAGAGACCTTGACATTTGACCTAGCAATAGGGTAGGTGTTGCAAAATGGATAATACATGTACATGTATTTGTATGTTTCAAGATTGAAGGTATAATAGTAAATAAATTACAGCCCAGCCCAAAACGTTTTTTGGGTTGATTGAGTAAGTGTGACCTTAACCTTTTTGAGCTACTGACCCTAAAATTAATGTTTTAACACGGTTATTATTTCTGTAAAGTTTCAAGATGGCCTTATACTTACAATTTACCGATAGGAGAATGTTTCTCAGGATTCGGCAATTGTCAATTCCAAGTGTCCTTGGTGACATACTGCACACCAAACCAATAGGCTTCCTCCTCTCACTACGGACAATGCACACATATGACGTTTACTACGGGTAAGGCCATATGGTATACTTTTAGAGTTGTCATGTGGAATGCTTATGTGCATATTAGGTCATGGTGATCTTGATCTTTTGACTTTCTAACCCAAAGACAAAAGGGTTCCAAAGGTAATTTGCCTATAAAGTCTCATGAGTGTAGGTTTTATACTCCTGGAGTTATCACTTGGAATATGTAAACCCTTATGGGGTTATTGTGACCTTGAATTTTGACCTAGTGAGCCCAAAATCAACATAGTTTTTCCTCTGACCAAGGGTATTTCTAAAAAACTGAGCGTTTAAAAATGTATTTTTACATTTGTGTTCTTATTTTTTTTTACATATGTTCCTTTCTTCTTTTTTTTTACATTTGTTAACTTTTTTTTCACATTTGTCACTTCTTTTTTTTTTTACATATGTTACCAAACGTGTTACATTTGTCGTATGCTTTTACATATGTGACTTTTTTGTTACATTTGTAACCGTTTTTACATTTGTGACAATTTTCACGTTTGAGGTTCCTACATAGGTCCAGATATACACATTTTCACCCAGAGATTCGGATCAAAATTCGGCATTATAATGTGAAAGCACTAGCCGATTCCGAAACGACAAAAAATGGCTTCGGTTCGGTTTCGTTTCGGTTTCGATGTATATGTGAAACGGCCTTTACTGTGAAAGCACTAGCAGATTCCGAAACGACAAAAAACAGTTTCGGTTCAGTTTCTTTTCGGTTTCGGTGTATATGTGAATCGGCCTTAAAATCCTAATACATTTAGAGATTCACGAACATTTCGGGACCCTTTTAAAAATATTTGAGGAAAGTTTGGTGCTTTTGTCCGGTGTGTCTAGATTGGTTCCTAAAACCTGGGTTTTGGTCCCTAGATATATATATGCAAATCACCTCACCGGACTACTTTTTCCCCAATAATTCCAAGCGCCAAACACGAGAGAGGATACTAGTATCGATCGAAGGCGGGAATGTTCTACCCAGCTGGTCATTAGAAGAAGTCGTTTAAAGATGTTTCTATTACGGTGGCCATAGCTGTTGACGAATCAAAACGAATCAAGACGATTTAATATTCTGATACTAACGCTTCTTTTCTCGATTTACATCTCTCCATTGAAAATGGTATAATAATTAGCAAAATATATGACAAGAGAGATGATTTTAATTTTGATATTGTTAATTATCTCCATTTAGATGCCGTTACCATAAACTTCGTGAAAACCCTGATCTTCTTTCC
This sequence comes from Cyrtodaria siliqua, assembly GCA_037043455.1. Lineage (NCBI taxonomy): Eukaryota > Metazoa > Mollusca > Bivalvia > Adapedonta > Hiatellidae > Cyrtodaria > Cyrtodaria siliqua. The sequence goes on from JAWPHD010006530.1 coordinate 86,822, forward strand.
AAATATAAAAGTAATTAAGAACTCTTTTGCGACAAGGACTATCACAACCTGACTTCTATGGTGACGTGATTTACAAACTTCGTAAGATCCTTGGTCATGATCACTTTCATACTATCTTTGTTAAACTTGTTATAAGGTTCATCAAAAGAGGTTATGACCCTATCATTTTGCAACGCACTGCATGGTTGGTGGTGGACCACTTTACAGTTCGCCACTATGCTTTCCTCTTTAATTGTGCGATGACCGGACAGGCTGTGGACCCTATGACGACGCCTACCTAAAGCCCAAACGGACGGTAACGTTTTATGATTGTCTGCAATTTTGTCTTGTCGTGCCCTCAGTGGTTTGTTCTCTTGTTGCTCTGGCTTTTGCCAAGTCACTGAGTACCCTAAATGCTGCTTTGTTGGTTAGAGAATATTTCAGTGCGGGGAATTCTTTATTTACACTGTCCCGTTTTATTGGGATGACAGTAGGGTTAGCGTGAGGTTTGGTGCACCCTAGAACCTGGTTTAAACCCCTAGCGGCCTTTTTTGCCACTGAATGTTTTTTGTTTTGTTATGAATGGTCAAAATGTTGGTTGACTGTCGTTCTTAAATGCTACTTTTCCTGTTCGATTTTTATATATAATTTTATAAATTTGAGAGAGAACCATTTACGGATACTTCTTGTGAAGTTTCGTCAGATTCTACCACCCGGACCATGAGAAGAAATCATTCAAATATTTGTTGTATTCATCAAATCGAATTGTAGCCTTTGACCATAAACGTTACAAAATATGCATTTTATTTAAATTACGGAATCTCTTTTATCCGGCTGTGAACAAAAAAATAACTGTTATACCGTTTTTGTAATTGATTGATTTACTTTTCCACAGTCATCCATTTCAATTGACATGTTTTACGCCTTTACAGGTATAAATACTTTATTAGTTTTAGTTTTTCAACAGACAGGCTTCACAAGTATCGAAGAAAGGTAAATTTATGTGTTTTACTTTCTTTTAGTTTGACTATGCTCGTATTTATTGACAGCAGCTATTTAAACAATGAATCAGTTTTGCGAATTTAATTATTTCTAAATATTTATCATAAAATTAGATTTCTAAAGAAAGCACGTGTTTAGTTCGTATACAATGTCTCGTGCATGATCATTAGGTCAATCATTAATATAAAAAGTAGCAAATGTTCAATGGCATTATGTAAAAACATGGTCGATTTACATATGTAGGTTCTCATCCAAATAGGTCGCCTTATTGTTTCATAGACCAACATTAAAAAAAACATCATCTCAAACCGTTTCTCAACTTCTATCGTTTGTTTAGTGCTGTTTGGCGGCCACAAAAAGTCGCCCCGACTACAAATCCGTAGTGTCATTACTTACTGGTACTTTGGGATCATCAAGGCCGATCGTTGTGGCTGTAAAGTAGAATATCACTTAAGCCGGTGATAGGAGGCGTGAGAGATGCATGAGGGGTGTTGCCAATTGCATTACCTCTCATGCATAGACTCAATAAAACCGAGTCTGCTACTTTTAGATCTTGTTTGTGTTTGTTGCTTCCAATGGATCCCCTTTTCAGTATGTCTATAATCTATTATTGGACAGGCAAAGAAAACAATAATACGTATCAATAATTGGTACATTCCTCATATAATTTCAAATTGAAATTAGTTTTAATTAATTAATTAATAAATTAATTATTTAATTAATCAATTGTAATTTCAAATATATTGTATCAATTTATTTAATACGTATTTCTTTTGTTTTATATGTAATTGTTGTATACATTGAATACGCTTTTACATGTCTACATTTGTTTTCGAGCGATTACATAGTAATATTTTGAGCATGAAATAAATATTATTAAAGTATTAAAGTACCGCTATTTAAAAAAAATGTTAAACAACTTTTTCTGTTGGTGCCTTTTCCAGTTTGTGTGACACGCCGCTACTCCTCTTACGAGTCAATCATCAAGAGTGGATTTGACCTTTTGAGGTAAGGATTTGATTTGTACACGCGACAACCTTTTCATCATGCTAAACCGTTCTATGTAGTTGTAAATTTCTAAGGTATTTAGGAGTTATGGCTGAGACAATGTTGACTCATATGAACTTGATCTCCGAGTTTGGCCTTGACTTTAAAAGGTACAGACCCGATCTAATGCGTGTTACAACCTTCTCATCAAGCTGAAAATTTATGTAAAGTTTTATAATACTCCATTCATTGGTTTAAGAATGAACTAGAGTGCAAACATAGCAAAATATACGAGTTTTCAATAAAATAACGATCATATATCTGGTTTTACTAATCGGATCTAAATGGTTTTTCAAACTTGCCCATACTCTTACCAATATAAACAATCTGATCAAAAAAGGTTAAGATCGAATACAAAATGAAAATGTTAGCGTATTCAGAAGACTGGATATTGATTTTTTCAATAACTTAGGAGCCATAACTCTGGTGTTACTTATATGATATAACTGGGTTTCGCAATATTACCAGCTGTCATCAATATCAACAATATGGTCGAGATTGGAAAGGATAAAATACAAAATGAATGTGATAGAGGCAGAATATGGCATGCATATACTCTGTTGCTGTTAACTGATACAGCTGGTTTTCAAACTTGTCCTTAGGCTAGCTGTTACTGATATAAAGAAACAGACAAAATTTAGTCAAAATTAAATACTAACTGCTACTAGATTGTTCAAAAGGCAGAATGCGGTATTTTTCAATAAATCAAGGGAACGTAATGTATGTGTTCCTAGTCCGATATACTTGTTTTCGAGCTTGTCCGAGATGACATTAACATCAACACTCTGGTTAAGTTTGGTCAAGGTCAACTACTAAATGAAGGTGCTAAGATGTTCACATGCTAACACGGCATCTTTTTTAGAAAACAAGGGCCTTAACTCAGCTGTTACTTATTCGATCTTGTTGGTTTTCAAGCTTGTTCAAGCTTTTAATAATATAACAATGAGAAAAATGGTGCTATACAAACCATACCAATCAAACGCAATGGCACCGTAAGTCCGCACTTCACCACAAACCGAAATATGAGCATATTTAAAATGTCAATATAAAGGACACAATGCATAACATAAAGATTGATGAAGACAGGGTTACCAACTTGGAACTGTCAATAGGCAATAAAGCCCACAGGTTAACTTAATTCGAAAGTATGTGTACATTACATCGCTATATAAATACTCTGAGATCATTTGGTAAATTTTAAATACAACATGAAGGTGCTGGAGTGTCAACAAGGCATAATATGGCGTGTTTCAATCAACCAAAGGCCATAACTCCAGTGTTCCTAGTCCGATATAGCTGGTTTTCAAATTTGTGTTGGGTAATACTATTATCAACAATCTGGCAAAGTTTAGTAAAGATCAAATGAAGGTGATAAAGTGTTCACAAGGCTAAACTTGTGATATTTTTCCAGTAAAACAAGGGCGAGAACTCTGGTGTTCTGATTGATTGTCTAACTGTCCCAAGCTTCATTAAATCAATGACATTGGCAAAGTCTGGTAGAGATCAAATCAAAATGAATGCCCTGTCGTGTTCAGAAGCAAAAGTTATCGACTACGGACGGAGGTCGGAAGGACGACGGACATCTCGCAACCACCTTAAACTTGTCAAATATTTTATATAATTTCATAACAGAATGTAATTACGCAATCGATGGTGCGTCATCGCATTTCCATGCCTTAATGTGTTCAGGCCCATTAAGTGCATAATTATGTAACACTATGAACTAAAGGTAACACGCTCTCTTTAATAGCAAGTATATAACTATGTAACAATTAGGACATCGGCCTAAATACGCGAAACTGTTAGGGGTTGATCACAGAGTTGCACAACAACCTAGGTTTAAATAGGCTCACAGGGGCTTGTGTAGAAAAATGTCAATTTACAAATCAAATTTAAAAATACAATCATGTTAATTCTATTTCTGTCAATATTACTCGTATTTATATGCACTGAAATTTCAGCGTGGGACTCTCCGAAACAAAGGGGTTTTCTATATGGCGTTTAGTGCATTATGTTGTGTTTTTCATAATAATTGTATGTTACATCCAACGATGACTAACAGTGGAAATGGCGTGCGCCCAATGTAATCCAGATTGCATATGTTATACTAGTGGGATTTTAGGAGATGGGGGCGCCGGGTCCGCCCCATTCCTGATTCCGCCTTAGTACATACGAAATACACTGTTATCCTCTGTCTGACTCCAAAATTGCCGCCGCATCCGGGATATTAAAGTTTAAAAAGTTTTCGTCTCTCACCGCTGCGGTTTCGAATCCCACTGGGAGCTCGACTTGTCAAGTGAGAAAATGTCATTTCTTAAGGATACATCAGGTTAATCAATGGATTCTTCTTCAGGATACAGTTAAGTGACACAGAACTGTTTTTAATTCGCGGTGTCCCGTTAGTTTTTCCGATACATTTACATATGTTTTACATATTACCTTTTTTATTATTGCGACACTAAGATTAAATCTCGTAGACGAAAATATGGTATGAAGTTTAGCCATATCAGAACATCAAAATACGATTGTTACTCCCTTACAATGTCTAAATCTTCCTAACACAATAAGGTCCATCTGATATAACTTGACCTACTTTTCAGACTTAACATTGAAGTTTTAGTTTAGGTGACTGCTATGTGACTGCTAGCGCTAAAACGGGGCATCCTGCCCCATGGACACATTTTATAGTCTCTCTTGTTTGTGTGTTGCTTGCAAAATATCCCCTTTCTATATTTATTTCATAGCGGATCTGAATTTACCTTTTTTATTTTATCATTATCTCTATACGTTTTCGTTTCAGTCAAACATGACGTTAGTAATCATACTTGCTCTGTGTGTAGCAGCTGTGCTTGCGACACCAACGTATGATGTCGGCAGTTATTTTGGTGGATACGGTGGTGGATCCGGAAGTGGATATGGTGGTGGATCCGGAAGTGGATCCGGAAGTGGATACGGTGGTGGATACGGTGGAGGATACGGAAGTGGATACGGAAGTGGATACGGTGGTGGATACGGTGGAGGATACGGCAGTGGATACGTAAGTGGATATGGTGGGTACGGTGGATACGGAAGTGGATATGGTGGATACGGTGGATACGGAAGTGGACGTGGTTATGGTGGATACGGTGGTTACGGAAGTGGATACGGTGGATACGGAAGTGGTTACGGAAGTGGATACGGAAGTGGATACGGAAGTGGATACGGAAGTGGATACGGAAGTGGACGTGGGTATGGTGGATACGGTGGATACGGAAGTGGATACGGTGGATACGGAAGTGGATACGGAAGTGGATACGGAAGTGGATACGGTGGATACGGAAGTGGATACGGAAGTGGATACGGAAGTGGATACGGAAGTGGATACGGTGGATACGGAAGTGGATACGGAAGTGGATACGGTGGATCCGGTGGTGGATACAGTGGTGGGCATGGACACAGAGGATAATAAATAGGATAATTAATGGGGAGATATTACTATATGTTTTAGTTATCTGTATTATGATAAGTATTTTAAAAATGTTCGACTTAAATAATTACTACAGATCTAAACTTTTAATGGAAATTAGGAAAACACGTGCTCTTTTTAAATTGCATAACACAATTGTATATTGAAGACGCTGATCACGTAGACACGTTTTTTGTCATTATGAACATAAAACTGTTAGATAACCTACCCCGATATTGCTGTAACACGATCCGGAAACGCAATCGTCGAATACCTGTACCCATTCTAGACAATGTCCATTGAATATTGTTAATACATTGCATTGATATTATGCGTTTAAATGTTGTTATATTTCTACTTTCTAAAGGTCGGACGAAAGCATGCGACCGTGCTGTTTCGTTCATCGCCCTTTAGACATTTGCTCCACTGAAACAGCTAAAGGTATGATTTCTACGCGGACAATTTTACCGCCAAAAAATATACGATAGAACACAAACAAAAATAATCCCGAACGACCGATCTTCAGAATGAAAGAAAGGAAAAGACAACAGTTCAAACGCAAAAAAAAATACAAATAGGGCCACGCAAAAATAACGACGTCACATCATCCATTTTATATTGTCGTGTTTTTGCTATTTCTTGTGGCGGTATTTCGTATTTTCACTTCTGAATTGTCATCCTTTTTTGTCCTTTCGTTTGTTCGTGCTTTGCTTCGTATTTCCATGCAAATGATCACAATGACCGAAACGCGCATGTCAGTCAAAAGATAAACAGAACGACAGTACGAACTGAAGACAGAACGATGGAAAGACAAGACGACAGAACGACTGAATAAAAAGACGACAGAACGACAGAATAAAAAGACGATCAAACGATAGAAAGAGACGACCGAGTAACTAGGCGACAGAACAGAAAAATGGAAGTTGCATGTCTTTAATTTTATTGCCATCTTTACTAAAATATATATTTTATTGTGAAGAAACATTTCTTATGAAGAGAACACAACAAACCCATAAACACGCAAAACGACAAAAATGACGTTTGATGAATATTAGGCCAGGATAGAGTTTTGATGAGTAATGTGATGATGCCGTTATGTGGCGGGTTAGTTTTTTTTAACATGTATCTAACACTAAAGAAAATGAATCATTCAAAATCACTTTGATCGTAGAAACTAATAATGTAAATATACTGCATACGAATAGAGGTTATTTAACTGCTGGATTTGATTATTGTGAAAGCCTTCACTAGATGGTAGGGCGTCTTGTCTTTTTTTTACGAACGAACAAATGCGAGTGAGTGAAAAGCAAAACGTCTAACATCGAGTAAAGGATGTCTATATAATCGAACTCATAAGAAATATAAAAAGATCGGACAGGGAAAATAGCATTCAAGGAGGACAGACAACCACAAATCACAGAAACAAACATGCAAACAGACAAACAAGAAGGCAAAAGTAATAATAGAAGTAATCGACATCACAATCACAAAAGGGTTGACAATACGGCTACCGCCTTGGAACGGTCAGTGGCAAAGTAGGCCACTGGGGGTTTAAACCGGTTCTAGGGTGCACCAAACCTCACACTTACCCTACTGTCATCCCATTAAAACAGGACAGTTTAAATAAAGAAATCCCCGTCATGATCTAATCTCTAACCAACAAGGCAGCATCAATAGGCAATATAAGTAAAACACAAATATGCTCGTGTAAATATAATACAAAAATAACAATAGCCTAGAAAGCCACAATGAAGGTACTCAATGACTTGACAGAAGCCAGAGCAACAAGAAAATAAACCATTAAGGGCACGACAAGAAAGATCATAGACAAACATCAAACGCCACCGTCCCAGTGGGCTTTAGGTAGGCGTCATCATAGGGTGAACAGTCTGTCCGGTCATCGTACAATTAAAGAGGAAAGCATAGTGGCGAACTGTAAAAGGGTCCACCACCAAGCATGCAGTACGTTGCAAAATGATAGGGTCATAACCTCTTTTGATAAACTTTTTAACAAGTTTAATAAAGATTGTATGAAAGTGATCATGACCAAGAATCTTACGAAGTTTATAAATCACATCACCATAGAAGTCAGGTTGTGATAGTCCTTGTCGCAGAAGAGTCCTTAAATTACTTTTATATTTGGAAAGAAGATCAGGCTTACGATAATACAATTTTGCAAAGGTTTTACGAAGTTTATGGTAAAGGTAACCCTGATTGAGTAGCTTTTTATTTATACAAAGATTACGAATATTAAAGTCCTCAACTCGAGTACAAGCTCTTAAAAAACGAATAAGTTGAGACACATACACCCCATTAGAAGTTGCTCGGGGAACATTCCCATCCAAGTGGGGGTAATTAACAATGTCAAAATTAAAATTATCTCTCTTGTCATAGATTTTACTAATTATTTCACCATTTTCAATCGAGAGATCTAAATCAAGAATAGAAGCGTTATTATCAGATATATTAGCTTTATTTAGCTGAAGTTCTTTAGGATAAACATTATCAACCATAGTTGGAAAAAAAGGGTTGTCAATGTTCAGTATGTCATCAAGATACCGAGAGGTGTCATAAGTTAAATGATCTATTTATTAGATTTTAAATCACGTTGTGTATGATGTTAACACATTGCATTGATATTATGCGTTTACATGTTGTTATATGTGTTTTTTTAACGTTATCAACGGATGACGTCGAGGTCAGCAACACTTTATAGACGTTATGATTCAACGTCAGAGCTAGTTATGTCTGTGCAGTTAGTTATTAATATTATGATTATGAATATTCTTTCACTGTGAAATCCCGATTATTCACACATAGAAATGTAACAAAATGAAATAACAGTATATGGATGGTAGTAAATTGCAGGGATATCTTTATTTACACTGTCCCCTTTTTTTGGGATGACCATAGGGTAAGAGTGAGGTTGGTGCACCCTAGAGCCTTTTTTGCTATTGACCGTTCCAAGGCGGTAGCCCTAATGTCAACCGTTTTATGTTTGTGGTGTCAAATATTGCCTTTTATTCATCTTTGTAGTTGCTGTTTGTTTCTGTACGTATTTTTGGCTATTTCATGCTCAACGTTTACTTTGACTGACCGTTCCAAGGCGGTAGCCCTATTGTCAACCCTTTAGTTTTTGCGATGTCGTTTGCATTTATTAATAATTTTGCCTTCTTGTTTGTCTGTTTGCGTGTTTGTTTCTGTGTTTTGTGGTTTGAATGCTACATTCCCTGTCCGATCTTTTTACATTTATTGTTTGTTTAAATTGTTACATCTTTTGAGAGTTACCTTCCCTTTATATGAAACCATGACATATGCTGATAAAACACATACTATGTATTAAAGTCCGCTTAAAGATATAAATGTCTTTAAACTGGTAGGCAGTAATAGAAAAAACATGAAAGCTTGACCCATTTATTGCAGATGCTCTGTCTATAATGAAATGAAATACGAATAATCCTACATTACCTAACTTTTAATTTAATATCTTTGAAAATCTGGTAACTGTAGTTTAGCGTTAACATTAAATATTTTGAAAACTTCTTTTGCAAACGCATTTTTTGTGATAGCTATTAAAACATGATGTCAAAATATTTATATTTTGTATATTTTAGAATTAGGAACACGGACAGCTGCACAAAGTCAAAGTACTTAACAAATTCCCAAGTACCCAATAACATAAATGTTATAATTTATTCTAACTAAAAAACGTTGAATTGAAAGCATTAAAATGTGTTCATGCAGTAAAAGCAGACGATTTAAACTCGTAAAGCAAGCGTAACATGCACAATGTAATGCGAATAGTATTGACATGATCTTAGGTGGGTACTTAGGCAAATAAAAAATAAGTGTGTTTCCTATTGTTTGCTCTAAAAAAAATAGGGTAGTTCGGAAGGCATTTTCTTTTTTTTCCTCTTTCTCTTTTTTTTTTTGGAGCAAGATATTGTTTCTACATGTATTTATCTCATAAACCCTATACAAGTTGATGATACAACTGAAAATTTCTCTGTGATGTCAGTTTACCGCGATATATTGTGATAAATCATTGTTCAGAAGATGTTTTTTTGATTTTTTAATTTTTATTTTTTTAATTTCTTTTTCATAAAAATGTTTTAGGGTCGGCTCCTTAATCCCTATTCATAAAAAAGGTGATATTGGTAATCCTTCTAACTATCGAGGAATAACTTTAGTAAATGTTATTGCTAAGATATTTACTCTAACGTTAAGAAACCGAATAAATAAGTGGTGTGAAACCGAACATGTTTTTAATGACGCACAATTTGGTTTTCGTGACAAGCGCTCTACCACTGACGCAGTATTTATTTTGCATTCTGTTATACAAAAGGTATTATCGGCTAATTCTAAATTATGGTGTGTATTTATTGATTCTGAAAAAGCATTTGATACTGTTATAAGAGATGCTCTGTGGGTGAAATTACTTCAATCTGGTATTAGCTGCAAAATGGTACGTATGATACAGGCTATATATAACAATGTGAAATCATGTGTTAAACTTTCATCGAATATGGATATGTCAGAGTTCTTCGACGTCACGTTGGGCTTGAAGCAAGGAGAGCCACTGTCGCCCATTTTGTTTATTAATGATATTGTCGCTAATATTAATTTTGATACATTGACTGATAATGACCTAAATATGCTGACAAGGTATCTGATCCTTTTTGCCGATGATATTGTGTTATTTACAACGGACCCAGATAGCCTACAGACTCAGATAGATAGTATTTACCAATACTCACATAAGTGGGGTTTAAAAATAAATATAAATAAAACTAAAGTATGTATTTTCGAAAAAAGGAAAACAAATCATAATGTGGAGTTTTTAGCAAATGACGAAAAAGTTGAAATCGTAGATAGTTTTACGTATTTAGGTATTAAATTTACTCACACCGGTAACCTGTCAAATGCTGTTAAAACTTTATCCGATCAAGCCCTAAGGGCATATCATAATTTGCTATCTGTGTTCGATAGAATACCGTTAGATGTAAAAACCAAATTGTCCTTATTTGATTCAATGGTTGTACCAATTATATTATATGGAGCTGAAGTGTGGGGCGTGTATAATTATAAAGAAGTGGATAAACTGCATATCAAATTTTGCAAGCATGTTATGGGAGTACGTCAACAGACATCCAATTATGATGTCTATGGTGAATTAGGGCGATTTCCATTAACTGTTATAAGTAAAGAAAGATCGTTAAAATTTTGGTTAAAATTAATGAGTGATGCTAATTCACCTGTATACAGTATATATATTGAACAATGTAATAGCATAAACGGAAGCTGTTGGGCTAATCGTATTAGAACTATTATTGACAATCTTGGTTATTCGAATTTAGCAAACGATGTTAGGATCAATACTAATTATTTACCTTTACTTAAAAGACGATTGCGAGACCATTTTGTTCAAGAATGGAGTATGAGTATACATAATTCGCCTAAACTTGATTATTATGTAAAATTTAAAAACACATTTTGCTATGAAGATTATATTGACAAACTTAAAAGCGATTCTCTACGAAAACATTTTACGTGTTTAAGATTAAGTTCACATTCTCTTGAAATTGAGACCGGGCGATATAATGGTATTGACCGTGCTAATAGATTATGTAAACTTTGTAATCAGAATGTTATAGAGTCAGAATATTATTTCTTGCTGTGTTGTACTAAATACAACGATATCCGTATTAAATACTTAGGCCGCATAGCTTGGCCTACACTCAATAAATTTACATATATCATGTCGTCTAAAAATGGTAAAATGTTGTTAAAAATTTCAAAATTTATCCAAGAAGCTCTTGTAATAAGAAAAAATACCCTTGAGAATATGATTGTTTCGCAAGAATAATATACATGTAATGTATTGTTAAATGTGTAATTATGTTATGTATGTTTATTACAATATGTGTTATCTTTGCCATATTTCTCTGTAAAACTTTGTAAATGCCCAAAGGCAAAATTTGCCGATTTGCTGAATAAACTTGAAACTTAAATATAGGGTCGGTCGGGCCACCGGAAATACAGGTATTGTACAGGTATTTAACTAGTATACTGTTATATGTTGTTCGTGTTTTTCATGTAGGGTATCGTATGACGAAGAAAATAGTAAGCTTGAAGACGATACTATATTTCTACAAAAGGAGCATGATAACACATAATGTAACAGAATAAGACAGAGAAGTGACCAACAACGTAAATAGGCACAGTAGTGTAAAATCGCGCAAAGCGTTAACCTGGTTTTTTATTCGTTGCCTTCAAACAAACGTACGCACAGCAATATTACTACATCTACACTATTCGACGAAAAAAGGAATTACAAGTTTACTATTTAACATTTCGCAGTGTAGCACTACTTGTTTGTTTTTGAAAATTACGGATTAAAGCAAGTTTTAATTTTTTTATTTTATATTCTATATTTTATATTCCGCGTCGGGAGGCATATAGTACTATGAATAAGTGAGTGGTCTGTCTCCACCACACAAAAAAAAGTCGATCGTCATACGTAGCCTAACATTTGCTGAAAATGACGTTAAACAGCAAACAAACAAACATACATCTTTATATCGTCATTTAATAAATAACATATTTAAGTATAAATCAGGCGTTTTGAGATTGGAGCAGTTCCTTCGCTACAGATGAGCTTTGAGTGTTATATTTGATTATAGTACTAACGGCATTATAACATATATACCGAGACGGTAAGTAATATATAGAGTCGGGTATCAGTTTCGGTGTATATGTGAATCGGCCTTAAAATCCTAATACATTTAGAGATTCATGAACATTTGGGGACCCTTTTAAAAATATTTGAGGAAAGTTGGGTGCTTTTGTCCGGCGTGTCTAGATTGGGTCCTAAAACCTGGGTTTTGGTCCCTATATATATATATGCAAATCACCTGACCGGACTACTTTTTCCCCCATAATTCCAAGCGCCAAACACGAGAGAGGATAATAGTATCGATCGAAGGCGGGAATGTTCTACCCAGCTGGTCATTAGAAGAAGTCGTTTAAAGATGTTTCTATTACGGTGGCCATAGCTGTTGACGAATCAAAACGAATCAAGACGATTTAATATTTCTGATACTAAGCTTCTTTTCTCGATTTACATCTCTCCATTGAAAATGGTATAATAATTAGCAAAATATATGACAAGAGAGATAATTTTAATTTTGATATTTTAATTATCTCCATTTAGATGCCGTTACCATAAACTTCGTGAAAACCCTGATCTTCTTTCCAAATATAAAAGTAATTAAGAACACTTTTGCGACAAGGACTATCACAACGTGACTTCTATGGTGACGTGATTTACAAACTTCGTAAGATCCTTGGTCATGATCACTTTCATACTATCTTTGTTAAACTTGTTATAAGGTTCATCAAAAGAGGTTATGACCCTATCATTTTGCAACGCACTGCATGCTTGGTGGTGGACCAATTTACAGTTCGCCACTATGCTTTCCTCTTTAATTGTGCGATGACCGAACAGGCTCTGGACCCTATGACGACGTCTACCTAAAGCCCAAACGGACGGTAACGTTTTATGATTGTCTGCAATTTTGTCTTATCGTGCCCTCAGTGGTTTGTTCTCTTGTTGCTCTGGCTTTTGCCAAGTCACTGAGTACCCTAAATGCTGATATAATGAAACTGACAATATTTAGTCAATAATAAATACTAACTGAAGCTACTAGAGTGTTCACAAGGCAGAATGCGGTATTTTTCAATAAATTAAGGGAACGTAATGTATGTGTTCCTAGTCCGATATACTTGTTTTCGAACGTATCCGAGATGACCTATCAACACTCTGGTTAATTTTGGTCAAGGTCAACTACTAAATGAAGGTGTTAAAATGTTCACATGCTAACACGGCATCCTTTTTAGAAAACAAGGGCCTTAACTCAGCTGTTACTAATTCGATCTGGCTGGTTTTCAAGCTTGTTCAAGCTTTTAATAATATAACAATGAGAAAAATGGTGCTATACAAATCATACCAATCAAATGCAATGTCACCGTAAGTCCGCACTACACCACAAACCGAAATATGAGCATATTTAAAATGTCAATATAAAGGACACAATGCATAACATAAAGATTGATGAAGACAGGGTTACCAACTTCGAACTGTCAGTAGGCAATAAAGCCCACCGGTAAACTTAATTCGAGAGTATGTGTACATTATATCGCTATATAAATACTCTGAGATCATTTGGTAAATTTTAAATACAACATGAAGGTGCTGGAGTGTCAACAAGGCATAATATGGCGTGTTTCAATCAACCAAAGGCTATAACTCCAGTGTTCCTAGTCCGATATAGCTGGTTTTCAAATTTGTGTTAGGTATTACTAGTATCAACAATCTGGCAAAGTTTAGTAAAGATCAAATGAAGGTGATAAAGTGTTCACAAGGCTAAACTCGTGATATTTTTCCAGTAAAACAAGAGCGAGAACTCTGGTGTTCTGATTGATTGTCTAACTGTCCCAAGCTTCATTAAATCAAAGACATTGGCAAAGTCTGGTAGAGATCAAATCAAAATGAATGCTCTGTCGTGTTCAGAAGCAAAAGTTATCGACTACGGACGGAGGTCTGAAGGACGACGGACATCTCGCAACCATCTTAAACTTGTCAAATATTTTATATAATTTCATAACAGAATGTAATTACCCAGTCGATGGTGCGTCATCGCATTTCCATGCCTTAATGTGTTCAGGCCCATTAAGTGCATAATTATGTAACACTATGAACTAAAGGTAACACGCTCTCTCTAATAGCAAGTATATAACTATGTAACGATTAGGACATCGGCCTAAATACGCGAAACTGTTAGGGGTTGATCACAGAGTTGCATAACAACCTAGGTTTAAATAGGCTCACAGGGGCTTGTGTAGAAAAATGTCAATTTACAAATCAAATTTGAAAATACAATCATATTAATTCTGTCAATATTACTCGTATTTATATGCACTGAAATTTCAGCGTGGGACTCTCCGAAACAAAGTGGTTTTCTATATGGCGTTTAGTGCATTATGTTGTGTTTTTCATAATAATTTTATGTTACATCCAACGATGACTAACAGTGGAAATGGCGTGCGCCCAATGTAATCCAGATTGCATATGTTATACTAGTGGGATTTTAGGAGATGGGGGCGCCGGGTCCGCCCCATTCCTGATTCCGCCTTAGTACATACGAAATACACTGTTATCCTCTGTCTGACTCCAAAATTGCCGCCGCATCCGGGATATTAAAGTTTAAAAAGTTTTCGTCTCTCATCGCTGCGGTTTCGAATCCCACTGGGAGCTCGACTTGTCAAGTGAGAAAGTGTCATTTCTTAAGGATACATCAGGTTAATCAATGGATTCTTCTTCAAGGTACAGTTAAGTGACACAGAACTGTTTTTAATTCGCGGTGTCCCGTTAGTTTTTTCGATACATTTACATATGTTTTACATATTACCTTTTTATTATTGCGACACTAAGATTAAATCTCGTAGACGAAAATATGGTATGAAGTTTAGCCATATCAGAACAACAAAATACGATTGTTACTCCCTTACAATGTCTAAATCTTCCTAACACAATTAGGTCCATCTGATATAACTTGACCTACTTTTCAGACTTAACATTGAAGTTTTAGTTTAGGTGACTGCTATGTGACTGCTAGCGCTAAAACGGGGCATCCTGCCCCATGGACACATTTTATAGTCTCTCTTGTTTGTGTGTTGCTTGCAAAATATCCCCTTTCTATATTTATTTCATAGCGGATCTGAATTTACCTTTTTTATTTTATCATTATCTCTATACGTTTTCGTTTCAGTCAAACATGACGTTAGTAATCATACTTGCTCTGTGTGTAGCAGCTGTGCTTGCGACACCAACGTATGATGTCGGCAGTTATTTTGGTGGATACGGTGGTGGATCCGGAAGTGGATATGGTGGTGGATCCGGAAGTGGATCCGGAAGTGAATCCGGAAGTGGATACGGTGGTGGATACGGTGGAGGATACGGAAGTGGATACGGTGGTGGATACGGTGGAGGATACGGCAGTGGATACGTAAGTGGATATGGTGGGTACGGTGGATACGGAAGTGGATATGGTGGATACGGTGGATACGGAAGTGGACGTGGTTATGGTGGATACGGTGGTTACGGAAGTGGATACGGAAGTGGATACGGAAGTGGATACGGAAGTGGACGTGGGTATGGTGGATACGGTGGATACGGAAGTGGATACGGTGGATACGGAAGTTGATACGGAAGTGGATACGGAAGTGGATACGGAAGTGGATACGGAAGTGGATACGGAAGTGGATACGGTGGATACGGAAGTGGATACGGAAGTGGATACGGAAGTGGATACGGTGGATCCGGTGGTGGATACAGTGGTGGGCATGGACACAGTGGCCTAGGATAATAAATAGGATAATTAATGGGGAGATATTACTATATGTTTTAGTTATCTGTATTATGATAAGTCTTTTAAAAATGTTCGACTTAAATAATTACTACAGATTTAAACTTTTAATGGAAATTAGGAAAACACGTGCTCTTTTAAAATTGTATAACACATTTGTATATTGAAGACGCTGATCACGTAGACACGTTTTTTGTCATTATGAACATAAAACTGTTAGATAACCTACCCCGATATTGCTGTAACACGATCCGGAAACGCAATCGTCGAATACCTGTACCCATTCTAGACAATGTCCATTGAATATTGTTAATACATTGCATTGATATTATGCGTTTAAATGTTGTTATATTTCTACTTTCTAAAGGTCGGACGAAAGCATGCGACCATGCTGTTTCGTTCATCGCCCTTTAGACATTTACTCCACTGAAACAGCTAAAGGTATGATTTCTACGCGGACAATTTTACCGCAAAAAAATATACGATAGAACACAAACAAAAATAATCCCGAACGACCGATCTTCAGAATGAAAGAAAGGAAAAGACAACAGTTCAAACGCAAAAAAAAATACAAATAGGGCCACGCAAAAATAACGACGTCACATAATCCATTTTATATTGTCGTGTTTTTGCTATTTCTTGTGGCGGTATTTCGTATTTTCACTTCTGAATTGTCATCCTTTTTTGTCCTTTCGTTTGTTCGTGCTTTGCTTCGTATTTCCATGCAAATGATCACAATGACCGAAACGCGCATGTCAGTCAAAAGATAAACAGAACGACAGTACGAACTGAAGACAGAACGATGGAAAGACAAGACGACAGAACGACTGAATAAAAAGACGACAGAACGACAGAATAAAAACACGATCAAACGATAGAAAGAGACGACCGAGTAACTAGGCGACAGAACAGAAAAATGGAAGTTGCATGTCTTTAATTTTATTGCCATCTTTACTAAAATATATATTTTATTGTGAAGAAACATTTCTTATGAACAGAACACAACAAACCCATAAACACGCAAAACGACAAAAATGACGTTTGATGAATATTAGGCCAGGATAGAGTTTTGATGAGTAATGTGATGATGCCGTTATGTGGCGGGTTAGTTTTTTTTAACATGTATCTAACACTAAAGAAAATGAATCATTCAAAATCACTTTGATCGTAGAAACTAATAATGTAAATATACTGCATACGAATAGAGGTTATTTAACTGCTGGATTTGATTATTGTGAAAGCCTTCACTAGATGGTAGGGGCGTCTTGTCTTTTTTTTACGAACGAACGAATGCGAGTGAGTGAAAAGCAAAACGTCTAACATCGAGTAAAGGATGTCTATATAATCGAACTCATAAGAAATATAAAAAGATCGGACAGGGAAAATAGCATTCAAGGAGGACAGTCAACCACAAATCACAGAAACAAACATGCAAACAGACAAACAAGAAGGCAAAAGTAATAATAGAAGTAATCGACATCACAATCACAAAAGGGTTGACAATACGGCTACCGCCTTGGAACGGTCAGTGGCAAAGTAGGCCACTGGGGGTTTAAACCGGTTCTAGGGTGCACCAAACCTCACACTTACCCTACTGTCATCCCATTAAAACAGGACAGTTTAAATAAAGAAATCCCCGTCATGATCTAATCTCTAACCAACAAGGCAGCATCAATAGGCAATATAAGTAAAACACAAATATGCTCGTGTAAATATAATACAAAAATAACAATAGCCTAGAAAGCCACAATGAAGGTACTCAATGACTTGACAGAAGCCAGAGCAACAAGAGAATAAACCATTAAGGGCACGACAAGAAGGATCATAGACAAACATCAAACGCCACCGTCCCAGTGGGCTTTAGGTAGGCGTCATCATAGGGTGAACAGTCTGTCCGGTCATCGTACAATTAAAGAGGAAGGCATAGTGGCGAACTGTAAAAGGGTCCACCACCAAGCATGCAGTACGTTGCAAAATGATAGGGTTATAACCTCTTTTGATAAACTTTTTAACAAGTTTAATAAAGATTGTATGAAAGTGATCATGACCAAGAATCTTACGAAGTTTATAAATCACATCACCATAGAAGTCAGGTTGTGATAGTCCTTGTCGCAGAAGAGTCCTTAAATTACTTTTATATTTGGAAAGAAGATCAGGCTTACGATAATACAATTTTGCAAAGGTTTTACGAAGTTTATGGTAAAGGTAACCCTGATTGAGTAGCTTTTTATTTATACAAAGATTACGAATATTAAAGTCCTCAACTCGAGTACAAGCTCTTAAAAAACGAATAAGTTGAGACACATACACCCCATTAGAAGTTGCTCGGGGAACATTCCCATCCAAGTGGGGGTAATTAACAATGTCAAAATTAAAACTATCTCTCTTGTCATAGATTTTACTAATTATTTCACCATTTCGAATCGAGAGATCTAAATCAAGAATAGAAGCGTTATTATCAGATATATTAGCTTTATTTAGCTGAAGTTCTTTAGGATAAACATTATCAACCATAGTTGGAAAAAAAGGGTTGTCAATGTTCAGTATGTCATCCAGATACCGAGAGGTGTCATAAGTTAAATGATCTATTTATTAGATTTTAAATCACGTTGTGTATGATGTTAACACATTGCATTGATATTATGCGTTTACATGTTGTTATATGTGTTTTTTTAACGTTATCAACGGATGACGTCGAGGTCAGCAACACTTTATAGACCTTATGATTCAACGTCAGAGCTAGTTATGTCTGTGCAGTTAGTTATTAATATTATGATTATGAATATTCTTTCACTGTGAAATCCCGATTATTCACACATAGAAATGTAATAAAATGAAATAACAGTATATGGATGGTAGTAAATTGCAGGGATATCTTTATTTACACTTTCCCCTTTTTGGGATGACCATAGGGTAAGAGTGAGGTTGGTGCACCCTAGAGCCTTTTTTGCTATTGACCGTTCCAAGGCGGTAGCCCTAATGTCAACCGTTTTATGTTTGTGGTGTCAAATATTGCCTTTTATTCATCTTTGTAGTTGCTGTTTGTTTCTGTACGTATTTTTGGCTATTTCATGCTCAACGTTTACTTTGACTGACCGTTCCAAGGCGGTAGCCCTATTGTCACCCCTTTAGTTTTTGCGATGTCGTTTGCATTTATTAATAATTTTGCCTTCTTGTTTGTCTGTTTGCGTGTTTGTTTCTGTGTTTTGTGGTTTGAATGCTACATTCCCTGTCCGATCTTTTTACATTTATTGTTTGTTTAAATTGTTACATCTTTTGAGAGTTACCTTCCCTTTATATGAAACCATGACATGTGCTGATAAAACACATACTATGTATTAAAGTCCGCTTAAAGATATAAATGTCTTTAAACTGGTAGGCAGTAATAGAAAAACCATGAAAGTTTAACCCATTTATTGCAGATGCTCTGTCTATAATGAAATGAAATACGAATAATCCTACATTACCTAACTTTTAATTTAATATCTTTGAAAATCTGGTAACTGTAATTTAGCGTTAACATTAAATATTTTGAAAACTTCTTTTGCAAACGCATTTTTTGTGATAGCTATTAAAACATGATGTCAAAATATTTATATTTTGTATATTTTAGAATTAGGAACACGGACAGCTGCACAAAGTCAAAGTACTTAACAAATTCCCAAGTACCCAATAACATAAATGTTATAATTTATTCTAACTAAAAAACGTTGAATTGAAAGCATTAAAATGTGTTCATGCAGTAAAAGCAGACGATTTAAACTCGTAAAGCAAGCGTAATGCACAATGTAATGCGAATAGTATTGACATGATCTTAGGTGGGTACTTAGGCAAATAAAAAATAAGTGTGTTTCCTATTGTTTGCTCTAAAAAAAATAGGGTAGTTCGGAAGGCATTTTCTTTTTTTCCTCTTTCTCTTTTTTTTTTGGAGCAAGATATTGTTTCTACATGTATTTATCTCATAAACCCCATACAAGTTGATGATACAACTGAACATTTCTCTTTGATGTCAGTTTACCGCGATACATTGTGATAAATCATTGTTCAGAAGATTTTTTTTTGATTTTTTAATTTTTATTTTTTTAATTTCTTTTTCATAAAAATCTTTTAGGGTCGGCTCCTTAATCCCTATTCATAAAAAAGGTGATATTGGTAATCCTTCTAACTATCGAGGAATAACTTTAGTAAATGTTATTGCTAAGATATTTACCCTAACGTTAAGAAACCGAATAAATAAGTGGTGTGAAACCGAACATGTTTTTAATGACGCACAATTTGGTTTTCGTGACAAGCGCTCTACCACTGACGCAGTATTTATTTTGCATTCTGTTATACAAAAGGTATTATCGGCTAATTCTAAATTATGGTGTGTATTTATTGATTATGAAAAAGCATTTGATACTGTTATAAGAGATGCTCTGTGGGTGAAATTACTTCAATCTGGTATTAGCTGCAAAATGGTACGTATGATACAGGCTATATATAACAATGTGAAATCATGTGTTAAACTTTCATCGAATATGGATATGTCAGAGTTCTTCGACGTCACGTTGGGCTTGAAGCAAGGAGAGCCATTGTCGCCCATTTTGTTTATTAATGATATTGTCGCTAATATTAATTTTGATACATTGACTGATAATGGCCTAAATATGCTGACAAGGTATCTGATCCTTTTTGCCGATGATATTGTGTTATTTACAACGGACCCAGATAGCCTACAGACTCAGATAGATAGTATTTACCAATACTCACATAAGTGGGGTTTAAAAATAAATATAAATAAAACTAAAGTATGTATTTTCGAAAAAAGGAAAACAAATCATAATGTGGAGTTTTTAGCAAATGACGAAAAAGTTGAAATCGTAGATAGTTTTACGTATTTAGGTATTAAATTTACTCACACCGGTAACCTGTCAAATGCTGTTTAAACTTTATCCGATCAAGCCCTAAGGGCATATCATAATTTGCTATCTGTGTTCGATAGAATACCGTTAGATGTAAAAACCAAATTGTCCTTATTTGATTCAATGGTTGTACCAATTATATTATATGGAGCTGAAGTGTGGGGCGTGTATAATTATAAAGAAGTGGATAAACTGCATATCAAATTTTGCAAGCATGCTATGGGAGTACGTCAACAGACATTCAATTATGATGTCTATGGTGAATTAGGGCGATTTCCATTAACTGTTATAAGTAAAGAAAGATCGTTAACATTTTGGTTAAAATTAATGAGTGATGCTAATTCACCTGTATACAGTATATATATTGAACAATGTAATAGCATAAACGGAAGCTGTTGGGCTAATCGTATTAGAACTATTATTGACAATCTTGGTTATTCGAATTTAGCAAACGATGTTAGGATCAATACTAATTATTTACCTTTACTTAAAAGACGATTGCGAGACGATTTTGTTCAAGAATGGAGTATGAGTATACATAATTCGCCTAAACTTGATTATTATGTAAAATTTAAAAACACATTTTGCTATGAAGATTATATTGACAAACTTAAAAGCGATTCTCTACGAAAACATTTTACGTGTTTAAGATTAAGTTCACATTCTCTTGAAATTGAGACCGGGCGATATAATGGTATTGACCGTGCTAATAGATTATGTAAACTTTGTAATCAGAATGTTATAGAGTCAGAATATCATTTCTTGCTGTGTTGTACTAAATACAACGATATCCGTATTAAATACTTAGGCCGCATAGCTTGGCCTACACTCAATAAATTTACATATATCATGTCGTCTAAAAATGGTAAAATGTTGTTAAAAATTTCAAAATTTATCCAAGAAGCTCTTGTAATAAGAAAAAATACCCTTGAGAATATGATTGTTTCGCAAGAATAATATACATGTAATGTATTGTTAAATGTGTAATTATGTTATGTATGTTTATTACAATATGTGTTATCTTTGCCATATTTCTCTGTAAAACTTTGTAAATGCCCAAAGGCAAAATTTGCCGATTTGCTGAATAAACTTGAAACTTAAATATAGGGTCGGTCGGGCCACCGGAAATACAGGTATTGTACAGGTATTTAACTAGTATACTGTTATATGTTGTTCGTGTTTTTCATGTAGGGTATCGTATGACGAAGAAAATAATAAGCTTGAATACGATACTATATTTCTACAAAAGGAGCAAGATAACACATAATGTAACAGAATAAGACAGAGAAGTGACCAACAACGTAAATAGGCACAGTAGTGTAAAATCGCGAAAAGCGTCAACCTGTTTTGTTATTCGTTGCCTTCAAACAAACGTACGCACAGCAATATTACTACATCTACACTATTCGACGAAAAAAGGAATTACAAGTTTACTATTTAACATTTCGCAGTGTAGCACTACTTGTTTGTTTTTGAAAATTACGGATTAAAGCAAGTTTTAAGTTTTATTTTATATTCTATATTTTATATTCCGCGTCGGAAGGCATATAGTACTATGAATAAGTGAGTGGTCTGTCTCCACCACACAAAAAAAGTCGATCGTGATACGTAGCCTAACATTTGCTGAAAATGACGTTAAACAGCAAACAAACAAACATACACTTCTCAAAACTGCTAACTACACCGCTCACGTTTTATACACTTTTCAAAACAGCCAACTACACCGATTTAAAATATGAATAATTTTGTTAATATCATTATTTCATAGTTGTTTGTAATTAAATAAACAAATTACACAAATCTGCACTATATGAGACAAATTTTTATTTTATTGAAAAATATTCAACCCATCGATATATATAACCCAAAACGTGAGCGGTGTAGTTAGCAGTTTTGAGAAGTGTACATCTTTATATCGTCATTTAATAAATAACATATTTAAGTATAAATCAGGCGTTTTGAGGTTGGAGCAGTTCCTTCGCTACAGATGAGCTTTGAGTGTTATATTTGTTTATAGTACTAACGGCATTATAACATATATACCGAGACGGTAAGTAATATATAGAGTCGGGTATCAGACAGTTGGTTTATTTAAACACCGAACTGGGTGTAGCCCATCGAGGTTTTCAATTAACCAACGATCTGAGGCAGACTCTATCTGTGTTGTAGTATGGTATACTAATTGGAAGTTAGAGTAAAGCGCTTTGATTCCTGCATTAACTGATGTATTGCTATGCATTTATCAAAGGCAATTTCACGGACCATATGAAATAATTAATAACAATAGTCATTCCGACTTTATTATACTAATGAACTAAACGTAATACTTCTTATAACACTACAAATAATAATAATAATAATAATACACATAATAATAACAATAAAAATAAAAATAATAATAATATAGTAATAATAATAATAATAATAATAATAACAATACAAATACAAATAATAATAATAATAATAATAATAATAATAATAACAATACAAATAATAATAATAATAATAATAATAATAATAATAACAATACAAATAATAATAATAATAATAATAATAATAATAATAACAATACAAATAATAATAATAATAATAATAATAATAATAATAACAATACAAATAATAATAATAATAATAATAATAATAATAATAATAATAACAATACAAATGATAATAATAATAATAATAATAATAATAATAATAATGATAATAATAATAATAACAATACAAATAATAATAATAATAATAATAATAATAACAATACAAATAATAATAATAATAATAATAATAATAATAATAATAATAATAATAACAATACAAATGATAATAATAATAATAATAATAATAATAATAATAATAATAATAATAATAATAACAATACAAATAATAATAATAATAAAAATAATTATAATACAGTCATAAAATAACAAAGTAGATAAACTGTTTGTTAAAGTGTCACAAATCATCACATGGCATACCCAACGTTTAGTACAACACATTAAATTGTATAAGATTTTAGGCCGATATCGACCTATGAGACACAAACAAAAGCATATAAATTAAAAACACAGATAGAAAATAAAACATGTATAACGTACGATTAGTATAAGCTTAAGACAATTCAATGTGTCTATGGTTTATCGAGATGCCAGTTAATGATGACTTTAATTTTGATAATGTTAATTGTCCCCATTTAGCCATTTAGATGGGGATGTACCCCAAGCAACTTCTTATGGGGTCTATGTGTTTCAACTTATTCATTTTTCTAGAGCTTGTACTCTAGTTGAGGACATTAATATTTGTAATCGTTTTTACAACTAAAAAGCTACTGCATCAGAGTTACCGTTACCATAAACTTCGTAAAACCATAGCAATATTTTATTACGTAACCCTGATCTTCTTTGAAAATTAAAAAATAATTGAAGAACACTTATGCGACACGGACTATCACAACCTGAATTCTATTGTGATGTGATTGACAAACTTCGTACCGGACAGGCTGTGGACCCTATGATGACGTCTACCTAAAGGCCAAAAGGACGGTGACGTTTATTGTTTGTCTGCAATCTTGTCTTGTGCCCTCAATGGTTTATTCTCTTGTTGCTCTGGCTTCTGCCAAGATATTGAGCACCTTCTTTGTGGCTTTCTAGGGTATTGTGTTATTGTGTTTAGATATACACGAACACACTGTAGCCAAATGTTGGGTGGTAGGAGGCACGTTAGTAGAATATCAACGAAAAGAAGGCGTGCAGAGATGAGAAATCAAAAATACGATATTTGGCTTCTCGTAGTGCAATAGGCGATTCACTTGTAATATGTACACATTGCTGTACACGGAATCATGTATATTTGCGACCAGGCCTGGAATTCACCAACCATTCTTCAAACTATTCTTAGACTTGAGCTCAAGTACTGAAAATCCGTTCAGAATATTTCTGTGATCTTCAAAGACAAACACTCGTAAGAAGTTGCTATTTATTGGTATGCATCATATTGATACCAATCAACTTGTTATGAACGTTTATTCTGTAAACTTATAGAAATATTTGTGGTTGAAATTTGCGTACTTGAGATATTCTTAAGAACGGTTGGTGAATTCAAGGCCAGGTTTGTTCAATATAGTATTGTTATATACGTGTGTCTTAAGCTGTTACCTAAGTTTATGTAATATGATGGCCTCTGCTAGATAGGGGCTCTGGTACTGTCTAGAAAATCATATGAACATATTTGAAGATCAGGCCCGTATCTACGTTGAAGCACACCGAGGCAGTTGCCTCCGTATACTTTTGGGAATGTATCAAATATTTAAGAGGGCATTGTAATGGGATACCAAATAAACTCAATTAAATAATTTTGAATATAATTGTCTAACTTAAACTGAAAAGTCTGGCTCAGGCAATCAAATGCAGGAAATCCATGTAGAAATCTTTTTTCCGGGCTCTGTGTGTGCGTGTTGGGTGTGGGAGTGTGTTGGGGGAGTGGGGGGGTGTGTGGGGAGTAGATTAGGCGTAGCATGCCCCAAAATCCCACTAAGAAGGGATTTGCCTCGGTTAAATTTGAGGTCTGGTTATGGGCCTGAGGCTGAATTAAAATATGTCTGAGAATTTCTTTATCAATATTAACAGAAACCGTTCGATGGTGTATGAGCGCTGCTTATATTTGACACACATAAAGCATTAAATAAAAAAACAAGTCTATGCTTCTGATTGTTATAAGAGTTTACCCAAGACTTCAAATAGGTAATAGCTGATTAGCCTGGTCCCTGGCCTCCAACAATGATTTGCTCCTGTGCAAAGCATTGTGGGAGGCCAGGGAAACAGGATTATATCTGATTCGGTTTCGGACTTGTATTATTTTGCTTCCGGGGTCGTATCCCTCGAAAGTAGTGTTTTATAAAACATCCCAACATGGTACATAGCATAAACAGGCTAGACTGGATGACATTGCTTTTGACATGGCAATAAAAAAAAAAGGTTATTAATTAAATGAAAAATGGCAAAATCATTCACCTGGACCACTTTTGTTGTGAAATGTATCCTTGCCCCAAATGAACACAAACATGTGCTTTTCTGACACAGTAAAATGAACATTTCGCTAGTGTTCAATAAGCCAAAACAATGATACCGGTCGGATTCCATATGACCTTCATTTTAAGCTTCCAGAGGAGTATTGCATGGCCATTTAAGTCATATATAGCTCTTATAGTATGAAAAAAGAAAACACATTATCATCATAAGTAAGTGTTACAGACGAATTATTCATGGCCACGCTCGCTACTATGAACAATATTCGTTGGCGTTGTTTACATTATTTTAGGTTTTCAATTGTCATGACATTATCAATTTACTTTACCAATATGTTATTTTTAATTAAAATAATTAAAAATGAATGTAGATATATACATTTGAAGTCATAATTTTATTCAAGCCCTGGAACAGTATCGTAACTCGAACGGTCAATATTTCATAAGTTGTAAGCACCACACTGCAGAGGGATGACACATGGTTTCGTATTAGGAATCGTCTTGATATATCAGTAAGAGAACAGTGTAAATAAAAAATCCACGCAATCTAAATGTATCCTCTAACACTCTAGGTTGTCAAGCATTGCTAAGGAGATCTCATGGACAAAATGAAATGAAATAGGGTTTTACGGTCCGAAATCACAGATACAAATGCGATATAGGGTCCTATAGAATCCACAGCGTCCAAACGCAATGACATCACAGGCTGGCACTGTACTACAAACAAGGAGCAATATCTAAATAATTATACAATGAAAAACACAAAATACAACAGAAAGAGTGGTGAAGCAGGGTTACCGACTTGGAACGGTCAGTAGGCAATAAAGCCACTTTGGGACCGCACGGAGATGAGATGAGCAAAATAATTAGACACCAGACATGCCATCCACTGGGAGCGAACCCAAGCAGGTAGTTTTTCTGCTTCTACGTGCAAGGTTTTAGTCATTTAAGAAGCGCTTTTCATTGATCAGATACGTTTTGCGTATAGTTGTAAAGGCGAAAATGCATACTATAAATGTACCGACATCGTGTGAAAATAATAATTCAGACTAATCACTACTAATAACGTTCACTTGATACTTTCTATTAAATAGAAATATCGTCCAATTTCGAATAAATATATATGATTGTACGGCGTAACTGTGCGCGCATACGCTGTCACTCAGCTATAACTGGCGAGTAAAAAATGCTGAAAGTAGAACAAATATGTAAATTATACAATAATGCAATAAACAAACAGTTTTAACTTGATAAAAATAAGCTTGTTTGTCTATGTTAAATACTTAAACAATGTTGTTAAACAATCCGACTATAATGATATTCTGCCTGGAGCTAAACCACATTGCAATACTGAGTAAAATATACCCATTTACCATTGGATCATTAAAAATAACAAAAATGAGAAAAATGGTCCTATAGAAATCACAGTCCCCAACACAATGGCACAGTAGATCCGCACAGTACCAAACACAAAGAGCAAATTAACTATACAATGAAAAAGACAATACACAACAGAAAGAGTGGTTAAGGCAGGGTTACCGACTTGGATCGGTCAGTAGGCAATAAGGCCTATTGATTAGCTTAAATCGATTTTAAGTGTGCACAACCTCACTATTATCCTATCTTCAGCGCTCTTATAAGTGTAAACAAAAAACGTTTGTAGTGGTGACATGATTTTACATGAATTTCATAAGGCAACAAACTACCAATAGTTCGAGTTTATCAAAAAAGGTTATGACCCTATCATTTTGCAACGCACTGCATGCTTGGTGGTGGACTCATTTACTGTTCGCCACTATGCTTTCCTCTTTAATTGTGCGATGACTGGATAGGCTGTGGACCCTATGATGACGTCTATTTAAAGCTCAAAAGGACGGTGACGTGTGATGTTTGTCTGCAATATTGTCTTGTCGTGCCCTCAATGGTTTATTTTCTTGTTGCTCTGGCTTCTGCCACGTCACTGAGTACATTCTTTGTGGCTTTCTATGCTATTGCGTTTTGTATTTACATATACACGAGCATCTTTGTGGTTTACTTATTTTGCCTATTTGGTTAGAGTATAGTTCATGCCGGGTATTTCTTTATTTACACTGTCCCGTTTTATTGGAATGACCTTTTGGTTAAGTGTGAGGTTTGGTGCACCCTAAAACCTGGTTTAAACCCCCAGCGACCCTTTTTACAACTGACCCTACCAAGACGGTAGCCCTATAATCAACACTTGTTTGTGTTTGTGACGTCATATGCCTCTATTCCTTATTCCATTCTTGTTTGTCGTTTCGCGTGTTTTTATGTTTACTGTGATCTCTGAAAGCTGCATTTCCTAATCGACTTTTTTTACTTATTTGTGAGTGGCAAAAAAGGCCGCTGGTGGTTTAAACCAGGTACTAGGGTGCACCAAACCTCACTCTTACCCTATTGTCTTCCCCAAAAACGGGACAGTGTAAATAAAGATATCTCCGTCAGAAGCCAGAGCAGCAGGAGAACTACCCGTTAAGGGTACGACAAGACAAGATTAAAGACAAACATCAAACGCTACCGTCATATAAGATCATTTCCGTTTTGTTATGGTCAAAGATGACAGTTCATCGTACACATGTAGATGTGTTAAATTATAAAATATAGATATAACAATCGAACAGTAAATCGTGTTAAAAAGGCTACTTTATATTTATGTAAGAAATAGATGCTTAATTGTGCCTTCATCGATAACACGAAAGCGCTTGACTGTGTTAATAGAAGTGCATTTTGGATCAAATTCCACACATTATTAACATTAAACTATGTATTATCTCTTATAAACATGTATGTAATTTAAGGACTCTTCTGCGCAAGGACTATCACAACCTGACTTCTATGGTGATGTGATTTATAAACTTCGTAAGATTCTTGGTCATGATCACTTTCATACTATCTTTGTTAAACTTGTTAAAAAGTTTATCAAAAGAGGTTATGATCCTATCATTTTGCAACGTACTGCATGCTTGGTGGTGGACCCTTTTACAGTTCGCCACTATGCTTTCCTCTTTAATTGTACGTTGACCGGACAGGCTGTGGATCCTATGATGACGACTACCTAAAGCCCATTGGGAAGCTGGCGTTTGATGTTTGTCCATGATCTTTCTTGTCGTGCCCTTAATGGTTTATTCTCTTACTGTTCTGGCTTCTGCCAAGTCATTGAGTACCTTCATTGTGGCTTTCTAGGCTTTTGTTTTTTTGTATTATATTTACACGAGCATATTTGTGTTTTACTTATATTGCCTATTGATGCTGCCTTGTTGGTTAGAGATTAGATCATGGCCGGGTTTTCTTTATTTACACTGTCCTGTTTTAATGGGATGACAGTAGGGTAAGTGTGAGGGTTGATGCAACCGAGAACCGGTTTAAACCCCCAGTGGCCTACTTTGCCACTGACCGTTCAAAGGCGGTATCCATATTGTTAACCCTTTTGTATTTGTGATGTCGTTTGCATTTATTATTGCTTTTGCCTTCTAGTTGTTACTGTGTTTTGTGGTGGACTGTCCTCCTTGAATGCTACTTTCCCTGTCCGATCTTTTTATATTTCTTTTTACAGGCAAAGACCAATGTGCAGGTATATAAGTATTCTATAAGAGTAAGTTTATAAGTGTGTCATGTGTGTGGGATACGCGCTGTGATATATTGATGTCGGTATGCATGCGCGACAGATGTCGGTTTATTTTCAATTAAATTATGAGAAAATGTAATTAAAAAATGCAAACAATAGAGTTTTTAGGGGATAACATTATGGAAATCAAAAAAAATGGTTTATTTCCCCACTGTTCTTCGTTCCTTTTGCATGTTATGGAGCTGTGGTCACAGGTATGTTTCTCTGCACAATCATGTTACGTATTCTCAGGGTGGAAGTAGTATGGGTAGTGTGGGTAAAACAACAACATGATTTAAAAAGAATAACACATTTTAAATAAATGCTCTTGTGATATACTAAATGTGGAATGGTTTAATTTAATTCGACATATTTACTAAATGTCATGTCCATTTTATATCGCCGCTCTTTAGATTGAAATACATGTTTACGATTTAGATAAATAGACATTCGATATACAAAATGGATATGTTTATTTTGAAAATAGGTTTCCTATTAAAGAAACCATTATTGAATATTTACAAATTAGAAATATATTACCGCTGCATGGGGTTAAACTTAGCCCTCACAAAAATTACACTCGCGAGTAATAACAGACGAGCGCTGAGCGCATTACCGACTGAGCTACACGGTAACTTAACATGAAGAAAGACATATTTTGATGAAAATCTAATGCGCTATAGGATGTCACGTGAGCAACATAAATGTAAATATTGCGGTCCATCTAGGTTTGCAAACAATAACTAAAACCTTTTTTTTTAATTCACGAATTTATTACTACAGACTTATTTTTACTAGGCTCATGTTTGTATGCATACATTTCGCTGAAAAATAATCAGAAAGTTACTTGCTTACTTTATATATCGGTTACTTATGTACAGTGTACTATTAAGTGATGTGATGCGGATTTAGTTAATTCGTTACACACTCAGTATATAGAACGTCGATTTATTTAAATTATGTCAATTTATTCATATGTTACACATCCATGTAAATAATGAGAAAAGCATGTTTTTAAGCTAAATGGTTTTTACACCAACGGCGCCCAATCAAGTAGAAACATTTGTCTATCTTGTCATGATCATTCTCGCTTAATTATGACATTTAAAGAACTTAATACAAATGGTCAAATCATGTTCATGATCCTCGGCCTAATGCAGTTGAACTGTTGTTTGTAATACGATGTATGGCACATGATTGATAGTATAGTTATGATGATTATTGGATGTGATCCTTGAATTCTATAAGCGCGACATTCACCTTTATGCTAGGGATTTGAGGTTTGGTCTAAACAATCATTTGAAAGAAATATAAAAAAGATTGGACAGGGAAAGTGGCATTCAAGGAGGACAGTCAACCATAAAACACCGAACCAAACACGCAAACAGACAAACAAGAAGGCAACATCTCTCTTAAAGTCAGATATTGAAATAAAAGGTAGTACAATTTGAGTTGTCTGTACTACTATAGGTTTAAGCAATTTATTTGCACCACTCAAATGTGTAAAAAAAACTAACAGAATGCCGCGACTTAAAAACACAGCAAGCAAAATTGCCGTTTTTCCCTTTAAATGTGTTCTAGTGCGTAACACATTGTTGTCCCGCAATGAATATGCTTGTAAATAAAGGGCAATTTTAGTTTTATTCATTATACCAAGACCATCTAAGATAGAAAATATCATTATTTTTCCACACCACAAGAACCCCTTTAAGATTGTTTGGACACTTTCTCACTTGACAATTCGAGCTCCCAGTGGGATTCGAAACCGAAGGTGTGAGAGTCGAGACAGTTTTTGACGCAGCGTTTTCACTATCCCGGCTATGGTGGCAATTTTAGGGTAAGACATATGGGATAAACATGTATTATCCTGTACCAAGTCGGATTCAGGGATAGGGCGGACACTGCGCCCAGACCCTCTAAAATCCCACAAGTATAAAGTATCCATGCCGGATTACATGGGGCGCGCGACATTTCTACTGTTAGCCGTCATTGTGTTTAAGGTGTATCGATGAAGTGGATAGCATCATTTTCTACGGAATGGTAATTATTCAAATTGTACAGTGTGTGTTAGAGTGTGAAACAATTTATTCTTTGAGACTGGCAAGCATTTAGGATTGACCAGATTAATCCATATGCATGATAGATAGTGTTGTTGATAAACTTTAAGGTGAGCGGATCTTGCCGATGGTTTACACACTCACAGAGTTAGACACATGTAGCTATTCCTTTGAAACTTGCAAGAAAATGGCATCTAATGTAATGATGAACAGTGCTGGTGAGGCTGAGGAATTATCTGTCCGATAAATGTATGTTTCTGAATACGTTGAGAATAAAAAAGAGTACGTGAAAGCAACAGTTTAAAACCAAGGAAGTTAGTTACCCACAAACAACCGCTCCCAAACAGATGACAGGTTTTTACTTCATCTATCAAATTTACATATCAGTTACTGATTTGGTGGGGACATGCTAAACAGGTCCTCATGTTATGAACCAGCTGTTAACGACCAGATTTACTGAGAGTGAGTTGTCCTGCTTCTGTGATGGTCAATGTATGATATTAATTCGTCAAATGAACAGCCGTGTGCATAATTATGCATATATTTGCATAAAATTAAGCATGATGAACACTTCTGATTAAGATAAGCTCTGAGAGGTGAGATGTAATGATGTTAGCTCGTCAAATGAACAGCCATGCATATAATTATGCATATATTTGCATGAAATTAAGCATGATGAACACTTCTGATTAAGATAAGCTCTCAGAGGTGAGATGTAATGATGTTAGTTTGTCAAATGAACAGCCGTGTAAATAATTATGCATGTATCAAAGAAGACAACCGGCCAGGCAGGCCAGGACAGGCAGGCCAGTTGTCCTAGCAACACAACAGAATATTGCGGCGATGGAAGAGGATGATGGGCGTTATACAGTTTCTGATAGGGTGGTCATTTCAGAAAGCACGACCCATCACATTGTGACCAGCTGTTTAAAATTAAGGAATCTTTGTGCTTTGGGCCTCTCATTTGCTGACATCAGAACAAAAAGCCAAGCGTTTGAAATTCGTAAAAGATCTCCTGAAGAAATTTGAAAATTGTAACCCCAGAAAACATTCTGAGTTACTTACTGGAGATGAGACGTGGGTGTTTTATTTTGAGCCCCCGCGTCGCATGAATAATAAGCAATTGTTAAAACAAAATCAGGCAAGGCCAGTGATTGCCAAGCGGATAAAAAGCGCTAAAAAAAATCTTTATACCATTTTCTTTCATTCTAGTGGGCCTGTGGTACAGATACCGTGCAAAGAACGGAAAACTATTACAGCTAAGCAGTTCTTAAATACGTCAAAAGATTCTACAAAAAAGAGCGACCAAGTAAGGCTTTGAATGGAATCCAGCATATTCTTGATAATGAAGTAACTTTTATAATGCTAACCCCTCTTTATTACCTCCGAGACCTAGGTTTTCCTTTCGTAATTTAAAATCGCGAATTCAGGAATTTCATAATAAATTTGTTTTAGTTCCTGCAGATAAAGCTTTTAATACTGTATTATTGTTTGACGCCTACATTACGTCAATGTTTTATCTCAGGAACTCGGCAGCACCAATTCATATACTCCAGTTAATTCTACTGAGGATGATGTTGTTTCCGCACATATCACTCGGTGCACTACTTTCAAGGCTGGTGTAGACTATAAGCAAAATAAACTGCCTACCATGTACTGGATTCCAAAATTACATAAAAATCCGCATAAGGCTCGCTTTATTTCTAAGTATAGTGCCTGCACCACAACAAACATCTCCCAACTTTTAACTTATTGTCTAACTGCCGTTAAAGATCACATTAAACTATATTGTGATAAAACTTATGGAAACTCTGGGATTAATTTATTTTATATTAAAAATTCAGGAGACGTTCTTGATAAAATTTTCAATAAAGGTCAAGTTTCATCAATAAGTACTTATGACTTCTCTACACTATATACAACCTTACCACATCATCTCATTAAAGGAAAGCTAATTTCTCTTATTTAAAAAAACATTCGCTAGAGAAAATACTACATTTTTGGCAAGTAATAATATTAAAGCGCTTATTTACTAACGGCAGTTTAGACAATTATACTATGTGGACTTGCTATGAAGTTTGTGAAGCACTCATCGACAAGGATTATCACAACCTGACTTATATGGTGATGTGATTTATAAACTTCGTAAGATTCTTGGTCATGGTCACTTGCATACTATCTTTGTTAAACTTGTTAAAAAGTTTATCAAAAGAGGTTATGACCCTATCATTTTACAACGTACTGCATGCTTGGTGGTGGACCCTTTTACAGTTCGCCACTATGCTTTCCTTTTTAATGATAAGATGACCGGACAGGCTGTGGGCCCTACGATGACGCCTACCTAAAGCCCATTGGGACGGTGGCGTTTGATGTTTATCTATGATCTTTCTTGTCGTGCCCTTAATGGTTGAATCTCTTGTTGCTCTGGCTTCTGCCAAGTCATTGTGTACCTTCATTGTGGCTTTCTAGGCTATTGTTTTTTTTGTATTATATGTACACGAGCATATTTGCGTTTTAAACCTGTATTCACCACCCTTTCGGTTGTTTTTTTGTCTGTTTCATTGTATTGTCAAGTCCTTGTTTACAGTACAGTGCGGACCTACGATGCCATTGCGTTTGGACGCTGTGGTTTCTATAGGACCCTATATCTCATTTGTACTTATATTGCCTATTGATGCTGCCTTGTTGGTTAGAGATTAGATCATGGCGGGGATTACTTTATTTACACTGTCCTGTTTTAATGGGATGACAGTAGGGTAAGTGTGAGGTTTGGTGCATCCTAGAACCGGTTTAAAAATAAGATATATGGTCCTATAGAAACCACATCGTCCGAGCGCAATGGCATCGTAGGTCCGCACTGTACTGCAAACAAGGACTTGAAAATACAATGAAAGAGACAAAAACACAACAGAAAGAGTGGTGAAGACAGGGTTAACGACTTGGAACGGTCAGTAAGCAATAAGTCATACTGGTTAGCTTAAATCGATTTTATATGCGCACAATCCTCGCTATTATCCTGACTTCAACGCCCAAATAGACAAGACAGTGTAAACAAAACTACATCCCATCAAAAGGAATTCTCTAACAATAAAGTCCACATCCTGAGAAACTAACTAAAGAAACACATACAAAATAATAAACATTTCATGATGTATCCAGAATCGTACTGAACAACCATAGTAGTTGCAGCTAAAGAGAAAACCAATCTAGGGTACGACCAGAAAACCCGAGGGACGAAAGCTCATGCACCCATCTCCCTTAGTTGGGGTTTCAGTAGGTACAATCATAGAGTCCCAAGAGGTAGTCCAGTCATCGCACACTTTAGAGGGGTCAATAACTAAAAAGAAATATAAAAATATCGGACAGGGAAAGTAGCATTCAAGGAGGACAGTCAACCACAAAACACAGAAACAAACACGCAAACAGACAAATAAGAAGGCAAAAGCAATAATAAATGCAAACGACATCACAAAAACAAAAGAGTTGACAATAGGGCTACCGCCTTTGCACTACACATGCAGTGCGCTGTAAAACCAAAGGGTTATATCCTTTACTGACGAACTTCCTGATTAAATGTGTAAAGCGGTCAGGAAACCCGTTAGACCCTTTTAACTTTCGAAGTTTATAGACCACATCTCCATAAAATGAGGGTTGTGATATGCCTTGTCGCAGAAGTGTCTTAAGGTTGGTGTTGTACTTTCCCAGCAGGCCCTCGTTACGGCGGTAGAATTTAGAGAAAGATCTACGTAGTTTGTGATAACGAAAACCCTGCTGAAGAAGTTTACTTGTAATAACTTGATAGTCTATAACATCATTACACGCTCTAGCAAATCGAATGAGCTGGGAGATATACACCCTGTATGAGGTAGCACGAGGTACATCTCCATCCAGGTGTGGATAGTTAACGATGTTAAAATTGAAATCATCTCTCTTATTTAGATTTTAGTATGAATACAATCATTTGAAATCGAGAGATGAAGATCGAGAAATGCTGCTACTGTATCCGAACTGTTGGCTTTATTCAACTTGAGCTCTGGTGGATAAATATTAGTAACCATTTGAGCAATTAACGGATTATCAATATTGAGTATGTCATCAAGATACCGAGAAGTATTACTGAAGGCATCAATAATTTCACCCTGGCTAGCAGGTGACAAACTCAACATAAAATCTCTTTCATAGCAGTACAAAATCAAATCTGCAACAAGTGGCGCACAGTTAGTACCAATAGGAATACCAACAACCTGGCGGTAAATAGTTTTATCGTATCTTATAAAGATGTTATCCAGAAGAAAAGATAAGGCTCTGCAAACATCAGTACAAGTCCACACATTATACTTATCAATGGGGGCGTTAGTGAAGAAAGCCCTGACATTATTACAAGCTAAAAAAGTTGTACATTCTCTAGCAATTGCCTTCTGAATAAGCTGAAGCAATTTTTCTTTGATAAGATTCTTGATAAGACCGTTCCAAGGTGGTAGCCCTATTGTCAAGCCTTTTGTGTTTGTGATGCCGTTTGCATTTTTGCCTTCTTGTTTGTATGTTTGCATGTATGTTTCTGTGTTTTGTGGTTGACTGTCCTCCTTGAATGCTACTTTCCCTGTCCGATCATTTATTTTGGTGAACACAAATATAATGCAAGTAATCCTAAAAAGTTAAAAAAATACTTGTACCAACACTTTCGTCAGTCAGGTCATACTTTTAATTACGTATCTGTTCAACCGGTTGAATATATATTTTTTGATAATGATGCTACTTAAAACTTCAAAATAAAATCTAGACATATTGCAGAACTTAAGTGGATGACAAACCTATTGTCAACCCTTTTTGTGTTTGTGATGTCGTTTGCATTTATTATTGCTTTTGCCTTCGTGTTTGTCTGTTTGCGTGTCTGTTTCTGTGTTTTGTGGTTTACTGTCCTCCTTGAATGCTACTTTCCCTGTCCGATCATTTTATATTTCTTTTACAGTCACCTTATCCATTCGACCTTAATGACAATATTTATCAAGAAGGAAATATTTCTAAAGATCCTAATATTGACATTTTTTCTATATTTTCTATTCGAAAGCGTAAATCTGGGTCTCATGGTCTTAGGCGTAATAGTAACATCAAACGTAAATCGCGTGTAATTATTTCTGTCGCTGATTAACATACTATTGTTAAACAGTCTGGAAAACACTCTATGCTTTCACCGCTTACCTCTTTGTCCATTTCTTCACTTAAGTTGATCGACGAGGAAGCCGACAAAATGTTCATTCGTACAGATCCCTTGTATAACACTGCTTCCATAGTTCAAAGCTACACACAACATGTTCTCCGACCCATATTGACAAGGAGTCTGATCACGAAAGGCAATTTCTAAAACTACTATATATTAATAAAGGTATTGATTTCATTGACAAGCCTAGAATTTTTTGGGATACTCATGTAGTTGATTTTATCCCAAAATATTTAAAAAATTCCGAAAGTCCTGTTATTTGTTATAAGTATAAAAAGCCGATTAGAAATATTATTTTCAACTACAACAAAATAGTTTCTAACCTTGATATAGTACATAATACTCCTACTGAATGTGAATGCAACACATCAACATTTTGCTATGCTCCAGCAGGTCATGTCATCACTGGTAATTTTGATAAACGTATTCGGTATTTGTTTTCGAAAGGTCCGAAATATAAATTACCTTCAACTATTGATTTTAATGCCTGTCGTGCCCAGATCGCCTGAAGATTTAAGTATACAATGGTGTCGTAGAGAACATGCGTACCCAAACTCGCTTTCTACTTGGAAAAGTCCATTCTTAAAATTATAGATACACGTATTAACTTTTATAATGCTAACCGCTCTTTACTACCTCCTAGGTTTTCCTTTCGTAATTTAAAATCGGGAATTCAGGAATTTCATAATAATTTTGTTTTAGTTTCTGAAGATAAAGCAGCTAATAATGTAATTATTGTTTGACACCTACTTTACGTCAATGTTTTATCTCTGGAACTCGGCAGTACCAATTCATATACTCCAGTTAATTCTACTGAGGATGATGTTGTTTCCGCACATATCACTCGGTGCACTACTTTTAAGGCTGGTGTAAACGATAAGTAAAATAAACTGCCTACCATGTACTGGATTCCTAAATTACATAAAAATCCGCATAATGCTCGCTTTATTTCTAATGCTAGTGCCTGCACCATAACAAACATCTCCCAA
Source organism: Cyrtodaria siliqua (assembly GCA_037043455.1). Taxonomy (NCBI): domain Eukaryota; kingdom Metazoa; phylum Mollusca; class Bivalvia; order Adapedonta; family Hiatellidae; genus Cyrtodaria; species Cyrtodaria siliqua. The sequence goes on from JAWPHD010006530.1 coordinate 124,532, forward strand.
CTTTTAACTTTTTGTCTTACTGCCGTTAAAGATCACATTAAACTATATTGTGATAAAACTAAGAAAACTCTGGGATTAATTTATTTTGGTCTATAAAAAAATTCAGAAGGCGTTTTTGATAAAATTTTCAATAAAGGTCAAGTTTCATCAATAAGTACTTATGAATTCTCTACACTATATACAATATCACCACATCATCTTATTAAAGGCAAGCTAATTTTTCTTATTCATTCGCTAGAGAAAATACTACATTTTTGGCAAGTAATAATATTAAAGCGATTTTTACTAACGGCGGTATAGACAATTATACTATGTGGACTTGCAATGAAGTTTGTGAAGCACTCATCTTCCTATTAGATACTATTTTCGTCAGGTATGGAACCACCGTTTATAGACAAATTGTTGGTATCACAATGAGTACGAACTGTGCACCACTTGTCGCAGATTTGTTTTTATTTTGTTATGAAAGAGATTTCATGTTGAGTCTTTCACCAGATACCAAGGCAGATGTTATTGAAGCTTTTAATGACACCTCTCGGTATCTGGATGATATACTGAACATTGACAACCCTTGCTTTCCAACTATGGTTGTTATATTTATCCTAAAGAACTTCAGCTTAATAAAGCGAATATATCTGATAATAATGCTTCTTTTCTTGATTTAGATCTCTCGATTGAAAAAGGTAAAATAATTAGCAAAATCTATGACAAGAGAGATGATTTTAATTTTGACATTGTTAATTACCCCCACGTGGATGGGGATGTTCCCCGAGGATTTTAATGGGGTGTATGTGTCTCAACTTATTCGTTTTTCAAGAGCTTGTACTCGAGCTGAGGACTTTAATATTCGTAATCTTTGTATAACTAAAACGCTACTCAATCAGGGTTACCGTTACCAAAAACTTCGTAAAACCTTTGCAAAGTTTTATTATCGTAACCTTGATCTTCTTTCCAAATATAAATAATTTAAGGACTCTTCTGCGACAAGGACCATCACAACCTGACTTCTATGGTGATGTGATTTATAAACTTCGTAAGATTCTTGGTCATGATCACTTTTATACTATCTTTGTTAAACTTGTTAAAAAGTTTATCAAAAGAGGTTATGAGCCTATTATTTTGGAACATACTGCATGCTTGGTGGCGGACCCTTTTACAGTTCGCCACTATGCTTTCCTCTTTAATTTTACGATGACCGAACAGTCTGTGGACCCTATGATGACGCCTACATAAAGCCCATTGGGACGGTGGCGTTTGATGTTTGTCTATGATCTTTCCTGTCGTGCCCTTAATGGTTTATTCTCTTGTTGCTCTGCACCCCACGCCCCTTTTTTATTATTTGAATATTAAAATTTTAATTTGAACGCCACCATTTACATATAAAACAATTTAAATTAAATTGAGATATACAGAATGATGAAATATTAATAAAAGAAAAACTGAAATGAGGCCACAATAAAAATTGCCATATATCCACTCCCTCCCCGAGTTGCCTTTCGACACAAATTTCTTTAAAATGACATCAATTTTGGATTAAAACTGATAAAATATTAAAATGACACACCCTGCCCCAAATTTTACTATAATTTGTATGAGATTCTAACAATAACTTTATATCGGCCCGAGTTTCTACGCGCCCCAATCCCACCCCCACATTGTTTTAGTCTTGTTTTCTGATGGTACATACTGGCTATATAATTTATTATTCTCTGAAAAATCGAATAGTCGAGCTGCGCTGTTCTTCGACAGCTCTTGTTGATTTAGCTATTACCAATTGACCATTGTGGACTTACGCTATGACGACGTCTGCTTAACTACTGAAAGGAATGTCAACGTTTAATGATTGTCTTCAGTCTCTTCTTGTCGTTCCCTTAATTGTGTACTCTCTTGTTGCTCGGCTTCTTGTTATCGTCTTCTACTTGTTTTCGCCACTTGAGTTTATATATTCATATATATATGATTATATTTGTGCTTGGTTTGAGTGAACGTATTTTGCTTATTAATGCTGCCTAGCTTGCTATACAATGTAGCATAGCGGAGATTATTATATTTTATGTTTAAGGTCCCGTTTATCAGGTTGACATAATTGTACGAGTGAACCTTGGTGCACCCGAGAACCTGGTTTTAACACATGCCGGCCATTTTCCAACTGACCGTTTCAAGACGGTACACCTATAGTCAATACATACTGAAAATGAAAAGCAACACATAGTAAGAAAAGTAGCACACTCAGTTGTATTGAGTCGATTCGTGAGAGATAATGTGCAACACCTCTCACGTGTTTAATGGATGGTGTCTGGTAGAGCAAGGCACTCCTAAGTATAGCTTATACTAACAGGGTGCATTGATCATACACTCTTCTACAGTTTGTGAAAGTCTACATCAAATCAAAGACAAGCCATATTGAGTACACGTTTTGAAAGATGGTTTCTCCTGTTCGTCACTAAAACACACTTTAATATGTTACAATTTGTCTGGTCATCGCGCAATCAAAGGGGAAAGTACAGTGGCGATCTGTAAATGGGTCAACCTCTAAACATGCAGGGCGTTGCAAAATGTTAGGGTCATAACCTATTTTGATAAAAGTTCTAGAAATCAGGTGTCGATAGTTCTAGTTCGATTGAAGTGTTGTGCACCCTAAAACCTGGTTTAAATCCCCAGCGGCATTTTTTTCCAATGGCCGTTCCAAGTCGATAGCCCTATTGCCAACCCATTTGGGTTTTGGATTTCACATGCTTTGCCTATTAACATTGATTTATTGCGTGTTTATAGTTGACAGTTGTTACCCTCATGTGTATAATGGTATATATCTGTCAAGTTGTTTCTATTAATAGCACGTATATAAATAGCTAGGTTGTGTACTATTGATTGTTAGGCCAGATTGTTTTGATTGACAACCAGTGTTTATTTAATATTCTAGTCATATCTAAATTGTTGTTTACATCATGTGATACATCATATGACTCTTTTAAGATTATTTGAATATTCTAATGCTTCAATGACCTTCTATGAGGCATCTTATGATTGTTAAGGTTATTTAAAATATTTATTTAACTTATTAGAATATTCTATTATATTCTATGACATTACATGACAATATAAACAAAGCCTTTTGGGGTTGTTATTTGGGTTTCAGTATTACGTATTTAGAGTTGAGTATCTGGTTCATTATTTTTTATTCAGAATTTACAACATATTGGACGTTTTGAATTAATCAATATTGTGAGAGGATAAACAATATTTTGCACATCTATAATAAAAGTGACATTGGATTATTTGGATTATTGTGAAATAAAAAAACAGGAAATACATGAAGTGAAACTGGATTAAAATGACTCTTTACAATTTAAATTAAAAGGACACTTGCCAATATTCTTTGAACTTTATTCATATATTGGATTTTAAAGAAATACTGAATCCATTTTATTTATTTCTGTAGGTGAATAGTTTTCCATGTACTGTTGGAATACATTTGTTGATTATATTGTTTAAAACAAATATTTGTTGCTGGTTTTACTTCCCTTCTTGTTACATTTTACCATTGACACTGTGTTCTGTGAAAGCTTCATTTCCTGTTCAACTTTTATATCTGCTTTAACGCGATCTTCTTTAGTCCATTTAAGCAAAATAAGACATAATAATATGAACATTCATAATGCATGCTTACCAATACGTTGAGGATAGTTTAAAGTGTTTATTCAGTTGTTATTATTACAGACAAAACATGCGTAAATGTGTTACTGTGTAAATAAATATATATCATAAAGCTATTTAATCGGTAAGCATAACTGTCCTCCTTGAATGCTACTTTCCCTGTCAGATCTTTTTATATTTCTATATACATGTATAAATTAACATATAGTTTTATTTCACAATGACATAAAACGTCAAGAGCTATATAATGATCAAGGATAGGAGATAATACATGTTTAACAATAGAAGAGCTATCAACACGGGTTGTTTCCCTCTTTGCACCATGTATGTGATGTGAACGAATAATAGATTGCCTACACTATCCTTACCTAAATGTTACGAACAGAAAAAAAACAGTTCATTCTAATTATGACTTATAAATGCGCGGTGGAATCTCATTAAAATCAGACCCTTTATCACGCTAGATACTTTTCGCTACTAAAAAAGATTGTTTGAAAGGTATTGTTTCATGGAATTTAATAGCGGTACAAAAAAAATACCGATTCGTGGGATTGAACTAACAATAAAATTACACTCGCAGGTTAATAGTCGAGCTGAGTATCAACTGAGCTAAGCGGGCCAGATGTACTATGACTCACTATTTAGAATATCTGATGTCGTAATCATTTCGGTGGAATACACTCAGTACATTTGAAAACACACAACTTTTTGCTGATGAAATTTATTATGATTCCATAAATCTACAACAGCAACATTTTGTAGTATTCATATATCATCTTTATTTTATTCATTTGCCAAAATTCATTAATATCGTACAGAAAATTCATGTATTTTTACTTATTCAAAGTTACCCACTTCATAAACCAAAGTCACAAAGTTAATATCGCGTGTGACCACCTCGAGCGTTTAACAATGCCTGGCACCTTCGTCGCATTGATGCAATGTTTGTGGCTATAGACCTTTGAGAAATATTCCTCCACTCTTCCACTAACGCACGAAGGAGATCAATAATATTTTGCGGTGGGTGAACACGCCCATACACGCGCCTTTTCAACATATCTCAGACATGCTCGATTGGCGACATATCCGGAGATAATGATGGCCAATCGAGCACATGAATATTGTTCTGGGCGAGATAATTGCGAGTGATACCTGCTGTATGTGGGGTAGCCCCATCCTACAAAATATTGTTGATCTCCGTCGTGCGTTAGTGGAAGAGTAGAGGAATATTCCTCAAAGGTCTGTAGCCACAAAAAATGCATCAATGCGACGAAGGTGCTAGGCATTGTTAAACGCTCGAGGTTGTCACACGCGATATTAACTTTGTGACTTTGGTTTATGAAGTGGGTAAATTTGAATAAGTAAAAATACATGAATTTTATGTACGATATTGATGAAATTTGGCAAATGAATAAAATAAATATGATATATGAATACTACAAAGTTTTGTTGTTGTCATCAGCAAAAAGATGTGCGTTTTCAAATGTACTGAGTGTATATATTTTCAAAACACACATGATAACGCCCATGATTTTTACGTATCTTGATGTAAAACATGTCAGTTAGTGCATTGCTTTGAATTGATCGTGCAATCCACAGCAATAACACAAGAATACTTTATCTTTATTCGGATATAGATCTACATGTATGTGTTTTATGTGGATTTTCGTTTGTTTAGTTCACTCGAATGTCATCTGAAGAGCATATGAAACGCGCGATTTCATTGGTTAAATTTAGTTGATCTTCTCATGAATATTGATTAGATGACGTGACCTCCAAGACAGTGTTGTCAGATCCTATAGCGACGAGTATCAAAGCGTAATAAGGATATGATTTTAATGAGATTGATTTGCGGTCCAAGGAGACAAGAGTTCAGTCCTGTGCAATTAAACGTATTAAACGCTCAAAAATCATTTTCGCAACCTCCTGTTTGATTACTAAATGAAATTCACCTTGCCAATAAGTTTGTGGAGCACTCATTTCCCTATTAGATAATAGTTTCGTCAGGTATGGAACCACCATTTATAGACAAATTGTTGGTATCCCTATGGGTGCATACTATGTACCTTTTGTCGCAGATTTGTTATTGTATTGCTATTAAGAGATTTCATGTTGCGGTTTTCATCCGATACACATACAGATGTAATCGAAGCCTTTAATAACAGCTCTCGGTATCTGAATGAGATATTGAACAATGACAATTCTTTATTTTGTGCTATGATTAATAACTGTTTATCCTAAAGAACGTCAACCCAATGATAACATTTCTGACACTGCCGCTTCTTTTCTTGATTTACATCTGTCTATTGAAAATGGTATAATAACATCTATGACAAGAGAGGTGATTCAATTTTGATATTGTTAATTATCCCCACTTAGATGAGGATGTTCCCCTAGCTATATATTATAGGGTCTATGTTTCTCAAATTATTCGTTTTTCAAGAGCTTGGAGTCGTGTTGAGGACTTTATTATTCGTAAGATTTATATAACTAAATGTAACCCAGGTTACTTATATATGTAGTGTAAATGTATGGATGCATAGAGCGTACATATCTTTGTGCTATACCTGTACCTGTTATATTAAGCTTTGTACTGTATCGTCATATGATTGTCATGTGAGTTTCGTGTGATTTAGATGTTACTATAAATTATATATATATATATATATATATATAAATTGTATGAGATATTCCATGTCGTATCCGTGTTGTATGTTAGCTTTATATGTATGACCCTGCACGAGTAATTATGCACGTCACCATCGCATTCCTGCCAATACAACTAACCAGCATATCAGATATATAATCAATCTCGCCCTATGTTTGGCCGGGTGCGGTTATTACACCGACCCTGAGATCTTAGTCGTCATAGAAGGGTATTGTTTAAAATATATTATCCTTATACAGACGAGTTATAAAGCGATAGATTTCTTTCATATACATTGTGTTACATTCAATCCGCGGCCATGTTTTAATGTTATTGTATATATTTTAGTTAGCGCCGAATATCTAGATTTCTTTCTCAAAAAAAAGTGATGATTCAGTATAATTTGCTCCAGCCAGGGGCGTAGCTTCCTATAGGCCGCGTAGCTTACAATTTTTGAAAAAATGAATTACTTTAAATGTTTTCAGCTTCTTTGTAGTTATAAGATATATAATTTACGGTAAAAAGTAAGGATATTGATGCTGTTATAGACATATTCACCGGTACGAAATATACGCCAAAACGCACCTCCGACAGGCTAGCTGAACAAATATTTCCGGGTGAGCATGTCCACGGACCCCACTAGCACTCGGCCTACACATCATATTCAGCCAAGCTACACCCCTGCCAGGGTCACCCTTCGACTCTGGGATTGGTTTCAAAAGTTCAAATACACAAATATCCGAAACATTTTTTATTTATTTACAGTTTCATACATGTACATGATGTATACAGAAAAGCATAAATAGTCCTATTTCTGATCTGAGTATCAACGAACAATCAAAACAATTACATGTAAAATGGATACAGTGTTAAGAAAATGTGTGAAGAAAATGTGAAGAAAATGTGGGTTTTTGCGATGGCACGCCTTCGAATTCGTTTTAGTTATAATTTTTTTTTTTCTGTGCATGTTTGTGGTAGACTGTGGTCATAAAAATCATGTATTTGTCTAATACTTTTATTAGTTTGCATACTAACTATTGTGCTCTGTCCATGTTAGGAAAAATAAACATGTGTGTTGTATGAAAAAATGTAAACACTGCGTAAATAAAGCAACTTTATATAAAGAATTAAATTAATATAATAATATAATAATCCATCACAGTTTATGGTTCAGAAATAGCTGTGAGACTAAAGTAATATGGAAGTTCAATCCCTTCATTTTCATATATTTCGTGCAGATAGTTATGGGAATTATATACACTATCTAGTTTTATCAAGACATTTTAAACTGCAAAGTGTATTCTACTACAAACACACTCAAATGTAAACTCCAATAGTCAGTGGGAGATCACAAATGTGTTCTAAAAATAAAAGCAGTCGCTGCTTTCCGAGTTATCAATATTCTGATTAAGAAGGCTAAACAGATTCAAAATTGTACTGTAATAAGTCGTAAAGATGCATATTGGAGATATCGTGATCTGTTTTGCCACCGACCGTTCCAAGGCGGTAAACCTAGTGTCAACCCTTTTGTGTTTGTGATGTCTTTTTTGGCCTTCTATTCATCTTTAAAGTTGTTCTTTGTTTCTGTGTGTGTTTTTGGTTGACTGTCGACCTTGAATGCTGCTTTTCCTGTTCGATTTTTTATATCTATATTTGGTAAATACTCGATGCAGAAACAAAGCTGTTTACCGAAATAATACATAATTCGTAACAATCAACAATTTTAAATCAGCTTTTAGAGTCCAATAAAAATGTAATTTCTGTGCAATGCCAATGGGTAAACTTAGAAAAAAAGGAAAATAAAAGTCTTCCCCCTTAATAACTTATCCTTCCAATGCACTTATCAAACATGTGCACTCACATAATTCGCCGGATTGGCTGCGAATAACAAAGGTGTCTTATACGCTGTCATTATACATTACCAAGTCTGCGCCCATAGTTTTACATATAGTGTTATAAAGAATAAGCACGTTGGCTTGCACTCGCTTACAATACGATAATTAAGGTCCGTTGCCCGATAAATTTGACTAAAAAATAACACTTATTTATAGACAAAAAACATCATTTAATAATTACGTCTTCGGTTCATATGTGTATTGACAATGGGTTCTGTCCAGTGCAGTGAACATAACAAAACACAGCCGACATTACACTCGGATGGCTTTCTCACGGCGAAAAGCAAACTGTTACGCGATGTGTTCTGAATACGTACGAATTATCTCAATTATATCTCTTTAGTTCACGTTGAAATTCGAACCTCAAGCGGTCCTCTTGTCTTCGGGATGATTCACGTAATACAGCCCTTCGTCTACAAAATCGATCGTCCATTTGCCTACGTTGTCGAAGTTCTTCCTCCTGTAGCTCGCACCTCATTTCTTCTGATGTTTCCTGGAACGTCGCCTGTAATTGTTCCATTTGTCCGGTAAGCCTTATTCTCTCCAATGCATATCGTTCACAATTTCGCTCAACTTGTCGAGCTCGTTTTTGTTCCTCTAAAATACAGATATACATATGATTAAAATCAGTTATACCTGGATAATTTAATTTGTTTTCATGAATATGTAATCTTTTTTGTGTCATATTCAATTTTTATTTAATTACAACAGTACTAAATGCTGAAAGTGATCCATTGGAAGCAGGAACACAAACTGGAAAGAAAAGTAGCAGACCGGATTTTATTGAGAATATTCATTTGAGGTTTTATAAGGTTCGATCCCACAGACATCACGATCATCGACGTAAGCCGTATTATAATATAAAACCACAATGCATGGGCTTGAATATCAACCAGGACCAGTATATAGTAACACTAATGATTCGTAGAATTGACTTAAGTTCCCCAGTTACATTAAGGCTTAAACAAATTAATTTTACTCATCTAATTGTATAGTGTTATCTTTCATAAATGCCAATACTGAGATAATAGTCACAGTGAAGTCGAACAGAAAATGTAGCATTTAAGGCACGCAATGCACCAACAAGTACGTATTCAAAACAATCTACAATATGCGACACTACAAACATAGACTATTTCTATTTTAGAAGAGAATATTCATTTATACTTAGATGTGATGATAAACAAGCAACACGGACTGAAACTGTAAGTACTTACTGACCTAAATGCGTTTTTAAGCAGTTGTATTTTCACCAATGATATTGTAAATATTATGTATAATGTGTTTCTACTTATCCCAAAGATATTCATATACATTTTTACAAACTCTTATCTACATAAAAATGATCTATTTTTTCCTCGTATACCCATTGTCTTTCGCTCCGTTTCGGTTATGCTGCGGTCACTATGAAGAATCGACTGCTCTTCATTTTCCTTAAGTGCAATGAATTGTTCAAACACTTCTTCTGGCTGAAAAAGAAAACCGTAAGTGCGTACATACACAATTATATACGTAGTTTGTGATAACGAAAACCTTGCTGAGAAAAATTACTTATACTAACTTGACTTCGATCATTTTAGTCCTTTACATCGTTACACGCCCTATGTCACATGTAACATTGTTATATTTTTAACATAATTATACTGAACCAAACAGCTAACGCACCAGTAGACAATACCTTTACTGTTTGAACTTGTTATATGACGACTGGTAATTTTGTATACTTGAGTGAGAGTGATTTGAATGACTTTTTGTTTTAATTTTTCCCTTGTTGCTCATTAGGTACTTGCATGATAGTGTTCTATCAAGATTTTGGTAAAACCTGTTAAATTGGAATATGTTTGCCTGAAACTTATTCGTGTCATGTGTAAATATAATTTTCAGAATATCTGCAGATTAGATGTTGCAAGATTTGAAATAATACACGAAAACAATTTAGTTTTAATCGGGACTATTTTACAACAAAACTAATACGTACTTATGTCTGCTCAATCGATACGCATATGTAAACAGTTCAAAATGAAGCTCGATAGCAGAAAATTACTAAAAAAAAAAATAACTCGTAGAAATAAAAATTGAAATTATTTAATATAGGTCTATATTTTATCTTTGCAAATCACGAAAAAAGATTTATTATAAACATCGTCATAACTTATTTGAATAATCACGTGACCTAACCGTTCGTCCTACTTTCTTTGACGTTGACAGAGTCAAATGAGGAACGAGTGTACTCTATGTAGAGATTGATATGCCTATTAAGTATGCCTCATTTGTTAGAGAATATAGCCTGGCGGGGATGTCTTTATTTACACTGTCCCGTTTCCGTGGGATAAATTGTGGTCAGAGAACATGGTTTAAAACCCCAGCCTTTTTGACACTGTACTGACCGTTCAAAGGCGGTAGCCCTATGTAACACTTTATGTTTCTGATGTCATTAGCCTTGCTGCTTAATAACATTGTAAGTGTTGTTTATGTTAATGCGTGTTTTGGTTGATATATATCACATTCCATTTCGCGCGTACCATATACGTTTTAAAGTTTTTATGTTTAAGACACTCTGTTGTTGAGAATTTAAAACGAATACTTTGTTTCTTGTACTGAACATGCTGAAACTGGAAAACAATATATTCTCTTTTTTTCTATGTATTCCACAATGTAATCTCGAATAAATAACACATGTATCTCTATAACATCACATGTATACACACGACAATATCACTCACCTTACCAGGTAGACCTCTAACGCAGAAAAGGAAATTTTCCTTTAGTTGGTTCATATGGAATTGATAGTTTCTGTGACCACGGGATCTATGATATCTTCCATTTGACATCTCTTCCGTAACATCTGTGTACATCCTTTCGAGCAGCTTTGAAAGCACTTTCTTCGATTCTTCCAGGTTGTTTGTTTCCAGCTTGGAATAATATTGGACGATTTGTATCTGAAAGGATATTTAATGATATTAAAATGTACAACTTAGATCATACAATAATAAATAAATTATGAGGATATACCTAATACTGTAATCACTGGTCTCCTATCGTTAACTATTTTCGATAAGCGTTTGGTATGTTACACAGCCAAATCGGCAGTGAAAAGTCTTCCTGCGCTACGAATCAGTAGTATTTTACTGGTCATGTAGGGTCATCCATCCCATTCATTGTGGCTTTTTTACACTGTCCCGTTTTATTAGGAGGACAGTAGGGTAAGTGTGAGGTTTGGTGCACCCTAGAACCTGGTTTAAACCACCAGCGATCTTTTTTACCACTGACTGTGCGGTAGCCCTATTTTCAACCCCGTTGTGTTTGTGATGTCAATCCGGCATTTTATTCATATTTAAAGTTATTCTTTGTTTCTGTGTGTGCTTGTAGTTAACTGTCGTCCTTGAATGGTACTTTTTCTGTTCAATTTGTATATCTACTTTCCTCTCTTGTCAGTGTTAGTTGCTGATCCACGTTGCTGTAGTCATTTAAGAAAAATACACTCAAAACGTCTGCTACTTTTCTGTCTTGTTTGTGTTTTGTTCTTTTAAATGGATCTTCTTTTCAGTATGTCTTAAAAAACAATTGAACAGAGGTCGTCTTTTGTGCAGGTTTGACATAAATCAAACGATAAATTCAAACAAGTTTGCATCTAAATTTATAAAATAAATATAAGTAACGTTAAATCAGGTTTAATATTTCGTATTATGCAAAGGTGCTACGGTCGCATAACATAACGTATGTTTACATTTAAATAGTCCTTGAGTATACATACTAATAAGGGTGATCTTTTGAAAGCAACACACACTCAATTACGAGAATAAAGTAGCAGACTCGGCTTTATTGAGTATCTTTATGAGAGGTAATGTGAGAAGTAACACCTCTCACGTCCCCTAGCACCGACTTAAGCGGTATTCTACTTCAAAACTACATATATTGGGCTCATTTGTCCCAAAGGACCTGTACAATTAACACATCTGGTTCATAGCACTAGGATACATTTTACAACCCCTACACTGCACTAATACGACGTTTAAATGTGTTTCCCATGTTATGAAACCAATACCGAAGAGGATTGTAGTACTGTCATATATATATTGATGACTCAGAAGTATGTATGAACATGGAATGTTCTGTTTGTGCTTTGCTTTGGAATAGCACAAATTATATAGTTTTGATATTAGTTTTGATAACCACTAATACAATGCATACATGAATCTAAGATAGAACATTCAAACATAATCTGCCTTTTTCGGCAAATAAAATGTTCGACTTCATTACATGTACCACAACTGCTCTAGCAATCGAACCGTTGTAATGATGTGTATAGTTTGCTTCGATATAGCTTTTTGTTATATGTTACCTCCTTGCAATACTTGCCTTATTTTCTAAGAGAACGTTATCTATCGGTTTATTTTTTCCTAATACTTGATAAAACGTCTTCCTCGCCATCTGCATACACTGCTGGTGGAAATAATATAATTCCAATTGGTGAATAGGGGGCTGCCCCGGCTGATCCATCAATCTAATGTAAAGTGCTATTGACTGCTTGCTGGCTTCCATATTTTTCATTTTCTTCATTGTCCTGAAGACGTTGTCCACATCTGGAACTGTGCCGTTGTTGATTTCCAGTAAATAACGCTCTATCATCAATGACATCACTGAAACAGAAATTATTCTTCTTAAGGACTATTTGTCAGCCATATTTGAAAGAAAGTGGGTGGAAATGGTAAATATTTGTTTGCATTAAATAGACATGTTTTCTTTTTAAAAGGTCATTACTACTAAATAGAACAGTAATAAAATCCACTTGAACTGTAAAAAAATATATAAAAAAAAATACAAGAATAAAAATATTGAGTTTAATATCCCAAAGTTTGATGCGAAAATACATGTTATTTTAACATTTATTGCCTGAAAAGATTTGGTTTATAATATAGACCAATCATCCATCGATGGCACACAAGACATAATTTGTTAATATAAGAACTAATACAGCCACACTATGACCTTTCCGAGTATGGTGTCTTGAAATAGTCCCAATCACAAAGGTATTATTTTGGGCCCAAAAAAAGTAGTCTGCACTAGTTTACATATCATTATTTATGTAACCATTGATAATATTAGGATAATTAATTGAAAATAAGGAATATTTATGCACTAAATATATACGAACGATTTTTATCCATTCTACTTTCTTTGCTTAATTCTAACTAAATGCATTTCAACTAGCTTTCCCCATTATGTATATAGTTAACTGATATACTTCTTTTTTTATCACATAGTGCATGTGGTCAATTTGCACAAACCATTCTCCACCCACTTTTATTTATATTATATGGCTGACAAATAGTCCTTAATCTGAATTTTTTTACACACTAATTTGATAGTTTTATTGTTCCAGACTTTTGGATTGTATAACACATTGAACATTCAACACTGATGACATGAGTGAAACGTCATTAAGAGAAGTATAAATCAGTACTACTAATTTATTTCGCCCATTGTTTTCTCGTTTAGGACAACGCATTCTGTTATAAAGGGGGACCATACGCCATGGCTGTGAAATTGTGTGAAATTACCTCATTGAAGGTTCCTCGTTCACCATCATATGCCTACCATCGTCTGGATGGCCTATAATTGCTGAAATATTGACAATTTAAATATTGCGTTCTGTTCGACCCGGGGTAGAGGTTGTGAATGGTAGCAAGCACTTTGCACTACCGTGCATGTACAGTCTCAATAAAACCGAGACAGCATTATTTGTGTATTAATCGTGTTCGGCGATTTCGAAATTTCTCTTGTCATATTCATTTTAAAATGCTTAGAAATGTTTTGATATAAAAATGTTATGCTTCTAAACTAGTCGTATCTTTCTGAGAGTAGACATAAAGGTATTTTTTGTTAACATAATGTTACATTACTTCAATTAAAATAAAATATTACGTATAATGTAACTGACATAAACATCAATTACGAACCTTTGAGCATACACATATACTACTCTAATATGAACGAATACATGCCAGGTTTAATTATAGTTTTACATAATAGATAAAACAATAACATTGAATCTGCATGTTCAATGACGTGCTTAACCTTCCATATGATCAGATTGAGCAGGGAAACTACTTTCAACAAAGTTGTTGATTTGTTTCGGTTAGTTCATCTTAATGTGCAGTTGATTAAAGGAGCTATCCCGCCAACAACAGGCACATTTTACATTATATTGTTCACTGTTTCTAGACCTACTGACGACGAGGTACATATATAACTTAATGCATATTTTGAGAATCCAAACTCTACAGACACAATATAATCAGGCCAAACCCCGTAACTGGAGCGTCGAATTAAGTGTTACCAACTCATAATTCATTTTACGCATATTCAATCTCGGGTATATTAAGAACCCGCGAAATAAAACTTACTTTTAATCGGCACGTATACATTATTATTTGACCTGAGCGCCTGGATAGAGTTTTGATACATGGTTTTGTAGTGTAATTTTGCCGTTATTTGGCGGATTAGTTTCTTTAAATCATATTAGGTTCTGTATAAATGATACTGTAGCCATACATACACATGATATATATTCCAATAAACTGTGTTTAAACGAATGCATCACGTTTATAATTTTACCAATGTATATTCCCTTCTCCAGTCACGTGGATACCATGCTGAGTCTTTACTGGTGCTTCCTGGAAAATATATTCCAAAAATACACGTGTTTGCTCTTAGAAAGCAGGGTCAAGTTCTTCATCAGTAAGTGACTCTAACTTAACAAGTTGTTTTCTTTTACCGGGTCTTTCAAAGGTAAAGCAAGCCCTTGTTTTGAAACAAGATCGAATAGCGTCTCTAGATGTTGTGTAATCCCTGTTTGATGTTTCTGCATTCGCTACACTGAGACAGTCTTCCAGGTATCCATGTGCTGTCATAGGCTGTCCATCCTTTTCTAATATAAGACTAAAATCCCGAACAGCTAAAACGAACGTTGGAAAGTGGGATGTTGATATCTTGCCAGCAATTTGTGATACGAAGCTTTTGACAGTTAAGGAAAATAATATTAGCTCATATCAGTAACTGTTTCTAGTTTTTTTAATATAAATATGTAATTTGGACAATTAAAAACGTATGCATATTAGGAGTACGTATTAGCCTAATTTGCAAAAAACAACCTAAAATGTTATGCATCGAACAGCACAGTACAGCATTCTCAGAACGCAACGTCAAGCACGAGGAAAGTGGTCCTACAGTAAACACATCAGTCAAGCACGAGGAAAGTGGTCCTACAGTAACCACAGCAGTCAAGCACGAGGAAAGTGGTTCTACAGTAACCATATCAGTAAAGCACGAGGAAAGTGGTCCTATAGTAACCACAGCAGTCAAGCACGAGGAAAGTGGTCCTATAGTTACCACATCAGTCAAGCACGAGGAAAGTGGTCCTACAGTAAACACATCAGTCAAGCACGAGGAAAGTGGTCCTACAGTAACCACAGCAGTCAAGCACGAGAGGAAAGTGGTCCTACAGTAACCACAGCAGTTAAGCACGAGGAAAGTGGTCCTACAGTAACCACAGCAGTCAAGCACGAGGATAGTGGTCCTATAGTAACCAAAGCAGTCAATCACGAGGAAAGTGTCCTACAGTAACCACATCAGTCAAGCACGAGGAAAGTGGTCCTACAGTAACCACATCAGTCAAGCACGAGGAAAGTGGTCCTACAGTAACCACATCAGTCAAGCACGAGGAAAGTGGTCCTACAGTAACCACATCAGTCAAGCACGAGGAAAGTGGTCCTACAGTAACCACAGCAATCAAGCACGAGGAAAGTGGTCCAATAGTAACCACATCAGTCAAGCACGAGGAAAGTGATCCTACAGTAACCACATCAGTGAATGTAACCTATAAAACACAAATCCCACAGCGCAGTATTACCGATAATACTCATCTGAAGTAACTGTGTCTTTCAGGATTAACGTAAACGCTATTATAAAATCATCGATCTCACCTGTCCTTGTACAATTCAGGGTGGCTATTTGACTGCGAACATGGCTAGCAAAAGCCGCGATTTTCAGGTTTCAGTTTTTATAATGTTTTGTTAACATACCTATACTAATCAAGATCTTTCCTCCGCCTTCTAATTAGAAAAATGATGATTTCTAATGTTTCTGTGATTATGCCAGTTAAACTTGGCAAGCATACCGAAACTATCAGGTCGCATCAATTTGGAAGGTTTGATAGGGGTAATCTCAAAAACGTGCAAAAACAATAAATTTGCATTAAGCGGTGGAGGAAAAGAACCTCTTAGTATGTGTGCTTTAACTAATCCAAAGCCGTTCAATATTACGAAGACATGAAGAAGCTACGTGAATCATGGGCTTTAACCTTTTTAAGATGTGTACGCGATCAAAAAGGTCACGTGTTAAAGCCACACTAAGACAAGCTGGTAAACTTGACATGGGTCAACCAAACAGTGCGCTGCAAGATAATTTGGTAGTGTTTGATAGGTTTATTTCGGAGAGAATACATACGCTTAAACTACCATTCTGAGAAAAAGGTTACTGTAATCTGGATAGTGCCTCTTCATTAAACACACTAAATATGTTGTACACAAATGTACTACAAAGCAGCATGGCTAACGTCAGCATGCTGTTGTCATGATTATCAGCGTCGACCTTATAAACGTCACCGATTCCCTCCGTGTCAAGCAACATGAGTACACAGTCACGCTTCACTGGATGTTGTCGGCACCAAACCATATTCCCTTTGTCTTTGATTCGATAGTGGAACCAGTGGAAATCCTGTCTCAGTATAAACTACATATAATTAATTTCAGAGCAGTATAACAGTGTAGTACTAAGGCATGCACAAACTATTTAAAGAAACGTTGATGAAAATAAATATACATTACTTATAGACAATACGTTTAATAGGTAGGCATATTCGCTACCACTGGTTTCATATAACTTTAAAAGTATATATAAATTCGAACAGGAAATGTAGCATTCGAGGACCACACGAATATTACAAGGATAATTAAAAGGCAAGAAACGTGACGTCTCACAGTGTTGACAATATGGCTACCGCCTTGAGACAAAACAAATAATGTGTGTTTAACCCAGGTACAAGGGTGCACCAAATCTCACTGTTACCCTATTGTCATCTCAATCAAACGATACAGTGTGAATAAAAATCCAACCTGGATATATCCTCAAACAAAATATACAGTATAAAGCGGCAATACAAGTATACCGGAAAGATGATAATGTATACATTTATATGAAATAAAAGGCCAGAACAACAAGAGAATAAACCATACAGGCACGACGGGATAAATTTGTAGACAAATATCAAACGTTACCGTCGTTACAAGATTTAGGTAGACATCATCTTAGGGAAATATATATATGTGATTTTTTGGAAATGGTGATGTTATTAATTAATATATTGATGTGAAATTAAATTAAACAAACTTTGCTATTAATAAACTCTATGTAACTATCATCTTTCTGAGAGACGCTTATCTAACTTAAGATTAAAACTATAATCTACATACTAAGCAACAATTCAAAATTGTCCATCTAGAAAACCTTTAAAATGTGACTTCCTAACGTTCGTACCAGTTACCAGAAACATAGACTACGAATCATATGCCTATTCGAAACTCAATAAAACCCACAAACTGTAAAATACAACTTGTCAATGCCCAAAACAATGACCAAAACCACTACGTAACGGAGAGGTTAAATATCAAATCAGCAGAAACTTAGCTAGCTCATTAAAAATCCGTAGCTACATAACATAAACGTACACCATCACTAAATAAACCAAACAACAAACTCTCACAAAAAACAAACAAACCACCCAATACATAACCAAACCTACAACAAACCTCATACATAACAAACATACACACCCCTTCACATAAAAACATACCACAACCCACTCCTATAAAAAACATAAACACCCTACCAATCAAACATACCACACCCACCTACCATAACAAACATACCACACCCACTTACCATAACACCATACACACCCCACTACATAACACACCTACCAACACCCTCCTACATACAAAATACCACCACACCTCACATACAAACATACACACCACTACATAACAAACATACAACACAAAAAATAACAACATACCACAACCACTACTAACAAACATACCACCCCAATACATAACCACAAATAACACACACCCACTACATAAACAACCCAACACCCACACTACAATAAACATACAACCACACCACTCTACATAAACCAACATACCACACCCTCCTACAATAAAACAACATACCAACCACCTCCTAACATAACACACATACAACCTCTAACATAACAACAAACACACCCTCTACATACAAACATACACCAACACCCCACTACATAACAACATAACACCACCCCTCCCAACCATAACAAATACCACACCCTCCTACATAACACACATACAACACCCTCCCTACATAAACAACATACACACCCTCTACATACACAACAAAACAAACCACTCACCACTAAACAACATACCAACACCCACCTACCATAACAATATACCACACCCAACTACCATAACAACATACAACCCCCACTACATAACAACAACCACACCCCAACACTACCATCATAACACACCTACAAACAACTAAACTCAACTAACACCATAAACCTCATAACCTACATCTATAAAAACCACTACATACCCAATCA